>CANNZV010001162.1:116860-293485 GCA_947561585.1 Caprella mutica | reverse complement strand
ATGGTGGACAATGAAAGATTATGGTGGGCAATGAAAAAGATGAAGGTGGCAATGCAAGATTATGGTGGGCAATGAAAGATTACGGTGGGCAATGAAATATTATGGTGGGAAATAAAAAAGATTTTGGTGGCAATGCAAAACTATGGTATACTCTCATGATCTCATTCCCTCCCGTTACTAATATAATGATTTTAGTGCAGAGCTTCCTATGTGTGACATCGACATTGAGGGCCCATGGAATTTTATTTTAAATTAAACTTAATTTTTTTAAATTATACTTGAACTATTTTAAATTAAAGTTGAACTATTTTAAATTAGAGTTGATCTATTTTGAATATAACTTGATTTATTTTAAATGTAACTTGATTTATTTCAAATATAACTTGATTTATTTTAAATTAAAGTTGAACCATCTTAATTAATCTCGAACTATTTTAAATATAACTTGACTTATTTTAAATTTAACTTGACTTATTTCAAATTAAACTTTAATTGTTTTAAATTAATGTTAAAAAGCTGTAGTTCCCGATTTCAAATCCAGATGGCGCTTTTTAAAACAGAAATTCTTGAGAGTGGTGTATCTTACTTTAGCATAATATCTTTGGAGTTACCATTCGTAATAAAAGGAATTCATTAATGATATTTAATTTTTTTTTAAGTGAAAATCATTAAGTATAATAAAGTATAAGTAATTCATAAATTCACCGGGTAAATGACGATGGCTAACTAACTTATAATATGAAAAGGGATTACTTAGTTCCTAAATCTATTGAACACAGGTTTAGTCATTTTGCACTGCTTAAATAAAAAGTCAAAACGTTGTCTTTTTTTAATATATTTAAAATTTATTATTGTACATTTACTATATTCATATAATAGAAATCCTCTCCATACTTATTCATGATAGAATAGGTCATTTCTTTAATAAAAATTATAATTGTTAGCAGTCACCATTTTGTAAATGATGTCACGATTAATCACTTCTCTCTTTAACTATTAACTGTCATATTCATGGTAGCGTAATGACAGATGAAGGAGCACGATCGACTGATAGTGCAGATCGTCCGATGGCGCAAAACATACTAATAAAGAATAAATGGTTTTCGCGGAAATTAGTATGGGGAAATAAATTGTCTCTTTCCCCATCTATAACTCCAATATAGATATTCTTTTTCAAACAAAAATCAAACAATTGGAAAAAGTAACTAGTTACTCTATAGGATTTGGATAATTTATTTCTATATAATTACGAAACATTATCAAATTCTGTACCAACAGAACTGTTAACATTTTAATGTTTTTTTTTGCACAATTTTTACTAAACGATATAAAAAATAATGAAGAAATGTAAATTAGCCACACATTGAAATTTTTCGAAATATAACTATCCCTCCAAAACAGCAGTCTAATTTTTATTAGAAATATTTTTTTGTATATATTTCATATATTTATAAATTCTGTATAATTCTTTTAATTTAATTGGGGGATTAGATCCACCAGGCAGACAGACTAATATGTTGAATTCTCTGTACTTCAACATGTTGCCTACATGTTTAAAAATATGACTTAGGGGAGAACCGGGAGCATTCGGACAGAGGGATGGTTCGAACAAATCGTTTAAACATGTTTATGATTGTTGGAACTACCGCTTATTGCAACTGAATGTGTGCAACGTGTTAACCGTCAGCTATTTGAAAGATCCAATGCGGAGATGCAGTATTTCGCCCCAGAGGTGTATTTTACTGTTTTCTTCAATATTGATGTAAATATTCGTGATTCAACTAGATCGTGTGTGGACTATATGAATATGAAACTGATTCTCAATCTCAAAGGTATGAATTATATTGATATTTTATGTTATGTTTGGTGTGTTAAAAAAATAATACAAATGAAATTAGAAAAATGGTGATGTTTTTAATTTTGAAGTGTCATTTGGGATGAATCGGACACTTCTGTTGAGGTTGGTTCGAACGGTGTCCGAATCTTCCCTCCTTATCTGATTCAGTCCACCATTACAATTTATTGAAGTAATTCTTATGAAACAACAATTAAACTTGACTTATTTTAAATTAAACTTGAATTGTTTTAAATTAATGTTAAAAAGCTGTAGAGAAACAACAACATTTGGTGTTGTTTGATAATATTGTAACTTGTATTTCATTCATAAATGAAGAATATTTTACTGGAAAATAAACTTTACATTGGTAGAATAGATACAGCTAAATTAATAGAAAAATGAATGAGCAACACCAAATGTTATTGTTGCTTTAGGTCCCGCTGTCAAATCCAGATGGCACTTTTTAAAACAAATTTCCGAGAATGGTATATCTTGTTGTAGTTTAATATCTTTGATAAGGCTACTATCAATATGTACATGCAAAATATGTACCATTATACGTACTTCAATAAAATCTACCACTTCATTATAATTACTCAGTATTCTTTGCAATTTAAAAATCGAAAAGAAAATGATAAAGGCACTGGGATTCCATCTTTCGTCACTGAAAAACAAAATATGTGCCCTCCCCTGTCATTGACGAAGGTATTATGAATTGTTATCACTCGTAAAGCTAATTCATATTGAAAGTTTCTTATTATTGTTTCTTTTCATTTATTTAAATAATACTTAGCAGTCAGAAAAGTGGTAAATATGATTTTTTAATAAACATGAATGGTAATAAATAAATATTAATTATTTGAAATATTTTCCTTTGGTTCAAAATTAGTGTTTCCTACAATAAATAGTCTCAGGGAGTTTATATCACCATGGAATAAAGTATTTTACAGGTCATATATTAATTTAGATCACAAAAATATAAATTTGGAGCTCTTTTTCCTCGAAATAGCATGGTAAAAATTCATTTTCTCACTTACAAGACGTCACAAAATACTCTCTCCCGGGTATGAGGGTTTGGGGTACTTGCGCGAATGGGGTACTTGCATACCTTGTATTGTTATTATACCATGAACTAGACAAATATTGAGGTAAATCGGATGCGTCTAAATGCAACAGAGTTTTCATCCGATCTGAGGTATTACGATTGATCTGAAGATTAATCTGATCGTGTAAACCAGGCTTAAGATAAATATTAAGATCTGGCCCTATAAATAGTTATTTTCGTTGTACGATGCCTTGCACAATTGATCTTTTTGTCGTACATTCCTGCTTGATCTTTAGCTCCCTCAACGCGTTCGATTGTAGCTAGAAGGAGATTATATTTTTTATTAATGTATAAAAACAATAGAGGCAGACTAGATTCCCCTCTTTTAAAATAAAGCTGAAATAATTGCAAGGCAAGTATCGAAGTTAATACAGTTCTTACACATGGAAAATGGAGACCTTCTTTGTGATGTGTATTCCACAGTAACAATAATAAAAATCAATTTAAACATTCAAATGAGGTATTATAATAAATTGGTTCAGAAATATAACTTTATAATAAAAGAAACTATCAATTCATTCGCTGCTTTGAACTTTCATCACAGGTTTTTACCAGCTGATTTCGAAAACAAACATCGACTACAATCTCTATTCTCTATCTATATATATAATACGCTACATCTGTCTGTGTGTGTGTATGTATGTATGTATGTGTGTTACTTGGAGCAATATTACTCACAAACGGTTAGACCTAGAGACTTGAAAATTCACAAATTTGTAGAAAGTCATGTTAAATTCAACGTGTTGAAAGGATTTTTCGAAATTCAAACGGGTTTTCGAATTATTAACACTGGATTTATAATTGGCTACATAGGAATTAATTCAACTTACTTTCCAGAATATTTTCAGAGACTATTCAACAGAATGAGCTAAAATTTTCTGGAAACCTCTGGCCTGTGGTCTTACAGAACGCTATTGATTTGTTTTAAGAAATTTGAACGGGTTTTTTAATTATTCGAATTTTAATTTTTAATGGAATAGATAGGGATTTAATTCTAATCGGGAAATACATGGTAACATACGAAATAAATAAAAAAAAAAGAAATTTGCATTAATTGAATCGAAAAAATATCTGCAATATTTAAAACTGGTCTACAAAAAGGAATACATTAACCGTTTTTCAAAATTCGAAGTACTTTTTGAGATATGACGAAAATTAGAGAATTAAAGATAAAATTCTACGCTGGTTTATCATTTTCTCACACGAAAGTAAATGACATATTTTGAACGATTGAAAATATAATAATTAATTTTAATATTGATATTAACGGGTGTGAATATGAATCAATATTCGAAATAAATGATATTTAAGATATTTTTAATCAATTAATAACGAATTTTACATAATTATGTTAATTAATTTGAATGAATGGAATATAAGCTGCTACCTATAAGTATATGGTGATTTTATTTCTAATATTTCAATCATTTTATGTTTTGATAATATGATTATTTGAATAATGTTTATTAATGTTTCTAATTTTGTAGTTTATTATGCAGCTATCTTAATTTCTATGATCTATATACGACAGCATTCTACACAAATTGATGACGTAACGGGACATAAAAATTACTCTTTACTGGTACCTAATTCTTATGAAATGAAATGGAAAATGGGATAGGTATGACCATAAACTGAAGAAATGTCATCAAATTTTAAATAATATAGAGTAAAAATATTATATCTATTCCTATGGAATTTAGATATTCATTAGAATATTTAATATTTATAAATATGGGTTGGTAGGTACATAATTATTTATTTTCCACTGATTCCTAATTATATAGTTATATAATTAATTAATCGATGTAGCTACATATTTTACTTTTCTCAAGGTGATTATTTGAATAGTGTTTAATGTTTTGTAACTATTTTATATGATAATTATGATTTATATGATACCATTCTACGAATCTATACAAATTGATGACGTCACGGAACAGAAAATTTCTATTTACTGCTACCTAATTAATGTGAAATGTCATGGAAAATGAGATGTGTAATGCTGAAAACAATAAGAAACCTCCATGAATATTAAATAATATAGAAATATAAATATTATATACGAACGTTTCCGTGCATTTTGCACGGTTAACCACTAGTATAAATATAATGGGTTATATACATCTGTTATTCACCTGGTCAAATATAAGTCATATCTCATTCTTAATACCATTTGATATAAGTCTGAGTCGTGAATTTGAAAGTAATGACTGTGCCTTCCTGTAATATATCTTTACTTAAATATGAACATGTATTTCAGGTGTGATATTCCTTGTATGGTCTGTTGATTTAACACATTTGGCCAAGTGTATTTACTGCAATTAACAAAAATCTGCAATTGCCAATACATTTACACAATTTTTTTGAACGTCTATATTTCCCCATTAAAAATAAAAAGAATCAAACAGTGAATGCTCAAATTTTGACTTTTGATTATTGAATATATTTGCTGCTTTTGTGCTGTTAGACGTCTTTATGGATGATCGGTTGATCGTGTAGTCTCGTTCAGTTAACAATACTGGCTACATGGTGATCTCTAATTGGAAGAGTGATTGCTTGGAGCCCGAGGGTGTCGTCTTTTGTCGTAAGTCCTCTCCTATTCCTTCTAATATTCCTTGACTTTCTCACTTCAATTTCTCATTTATTATGAAGAAACTTGTAATTTGCTTGGAAAAGAGAAGAATTATAATGACACAATAATCTCGTATTTATCTTCACTCAAACACATTTATATAAGTAATGGATCAGGCAATAAATATTTAAAAAATCTTAATTTGAACAAACATAAACTACCAATGATAAGTTGGATGTTTGAAACAAAATTGTTTTATATGATTTTGATCCATAATTGTTAGGCACAAGCTTCTAGATTAATGAAAATTTGTATATATAGAACATCAATTATATAAAGGTTCTAAAGTGATGATAAATCTTCTTGAGTTAGCTGTAATAATTTATCAAGCAGCAAAAGAATATCTCACAACTGTAACTAAAAATTATGATGTGTTACTTCTATGCTCCTTAACCCCTTAACGATTACTGTTCTCATGTGGAGGACATTAAAAATAAATTGATATAAATATGATATACATTTTTTATGTACATTTGTTGAATATCTATATTCACCTGATAATGTTTGAATATTGGCAATATAATCAACAATAATTATTATCATATTCTAGCAGTAAGAATCGTTGAAATACATGTATATTTTAAAGATTATTTAGATTTTGTAAACACCTATATGTCCTTTTCTATTTTCTTATGTATTTTACCAAAATGGTGTAAACAATACATTTTAGTTTCACCCAAATAGTTACTTGAAATATATCTTTTTCATGCGGAGAATTCGATCATGGATGCAAAGCCTAATTATAATTACGAGTAAAGAATGTTAGTGGTATAATTTGATCCTTCATTTGATATTCCCAATATGACTCAACAAAAATATCAAAACGCTGAGTAGAAATTTCACTATAATTGACCTGCAATTCTAATTTAATTTTCCATTTTGTATTTGATTATTTTACAATCTGTATGGCATTATAAAACTCGATCTACAGTAATTAATTTCTTCCTGTTTTAAAACCAAACTTATATTTTCAAATAATCGTGTACTGTACGTAATACATAGTTGAAGAACATATTAACTGAAACGAAATATTAATATATTATATAATATTGGCATTATTATTTGCTTAGTGAAGAGAGTTATTATGTTTGTAAACCATCAGAAAAAAATGGAAAAGATTCAAACGATTAAGTGCCTTGAACCTATTTAATCAAGATCTGAATAAATATTTATGGAAAAATTTGCGATGTCGGTTGATCATTAACACTTGTGAGTCATTATCTTAAAATTATTATTACCTTCTTTTTTAACCATCTGTTTCACTGAATAATCTCTGCATTCAAAAAACTAGATAATGGCAATGAATAATCTCTAAAATAAAAATATAACATACTAAAATATGCAATTCATGGAGTTCAATTTTAATAATTTCCTTAATATCGATTCGATTTGAATTCAGTTGGTTGTAAAACAATCTGAAGACATTTTCACAATTTTGTTGTGCAATTTACTTGGTAATTTTTTCATTATATTTCAGTTTGGCGGCTATTTTTTTTAATGCTACTTAATTTTCATTGTTTATGTCACCATCTGATCATCTGTCAATCCACCTGTTTGGAAATTTACCATTCAGCCACCGTCAGATAGTTCTAGCTTGACCAATGAGTTCTGGCTCCATCTTGCACTAAGAAAAAACTACTTTGAATTTGGAAAATTCGAAAAGAAAACCGAAAACTCAGACTATAGTAAATTTAAATTTAGATAATTATCTCCTAAAATTGGCATCAATGAAAACGGGACTGAAAATTCTCTATCCTATATGGTCACCCAAGCGGTTGTTCAATGTGAATGAAGTTGGCGGTTATGCTGCCCTGTTAAGATAATAATTATGAGTGGATTTGTGTATGTGGTTCATCGGAAAACATTAGGGGCTGGAGGAAATGCATGCTGGGAATGCAATATAAGTTCGAAATTTTTATTGGAAAATTCAATTCTTCCTGTAGAATCGTTTGCGTTTTAAGTTCTTTCACAAGTAACATAGACACGTATATATGTATGCGTAATAAGCAAAAAACCTTAAAGACTTAATATTGCTTTAAAACCAACCCAGTTCAAATCGAACCAATGTGAAGGAAATTAAATTTTTAAGTTTAAAACGTGGAACCCTACGATAATAAGTACACTAGGGTAGAGGGTATTTCAACATTTTTGATTTCGTTGTGGTAATAGTGAAAAAAGTTGCCATTTTATGAGAAAATAATGTGTAAAAAATCTGAGATCCATAGACCATTTTTTCATGCACCACACGAGACTTGAAAATTCGAAAATATGAAAAAACTTCAATTTAATGGTTAATTTTCAAAATTTTCATTTTTCACATATAACTCTCGTAATAGGTAACATTAGATAGATAAGAGTGTTACTCTCTCCAGAAAAAAATTATAGGCTCAGCTACATCATATTCATGCGCCGCAAATAAATTAATTATAACCAAAATATTTGAAATTTTCGTTTTTTTCTCACATTTTTATTTTCTACTCACACTTTATTTTTTGTTTTTATATATTGTAATAGCTGAATTACAGTGATTTATGGTTATATGAAACTAAATTCGTAGTCTTAAAATAATAGGATATCATCTCCTTCCGCCACCATTGGGTTAAACATTAGCAATAATATAATAATACTATGGGCAAATGATAGTATACCGCTCTCTCTTATTCACTTGAAATTTAATAATTTATTTCCAATAATTATCGACCGAAATCACCACGAGAAGGTGGCCGTATATCGAGTTCTGCCTGAACCCATCCCATCCTTCCTGCCAATGTTGATGATTTAAATTAATATTGTAACATTTACATTTCAATTCTAGCTTTATTACTTTTAAATAAAACATATTAATGGATATAATGAGCTGTTTCTTTTGGTGATTGAAGTGTCCAACAGCATGGTTTCACATAACCCTGACAAGATGCATCATGTTCGTTGGTTAACGACTGCCAACAGAATTGTAAGGTTAAATATTGCAACTGATATATCCGCAGTGCTGGATTATTATTACTACTGCAGTATATAATGAAATTGTACATACCATTTGGTTTGCAATTAAGATAGATCCATCAATCTATGATGGGTCTAACATATGATTAGAATTAGTGAAATCGTCACGTTTTATTATCCCTGAAATATCGAAGATGAAAGATAAAGTAATAAACAGAATAGTTATTATTACCACTCAGAAAAATTGTTACTTGGCATAGTAACAGACGATGCATGTGTAAGTTAAAAATTGGCAATCAGAAGGGTTTTGAGAATGTTTGTCCTTCAAACATAATAATGGAAGGATATATCTATTATTCGATGAGAGATTGACACCGTTGCAATCTGAGAGAGCTGCCCTTAACCTTGGATATCAGTTATGAGTGTCTGCAACTTCAGGTTACAACTAGAAACAAAATCACTGATTTGCCTGACTTACCAAACCATAAGCAATTAAGCATGCATGGTTGAGCAAATGGCAAAGATACTGCATGACGACTAGATTCATTGAAGTTGTATGTCGAGAGGAGTGTGGCAGGTTGATTTATTCAAGGATAGAAGGCAGAAACAGATTACCAAACTTTGATACATTGAAAGATTTCCATAGAATGTTACAATATTAATTAAAGTCACCCAGCAATGGAAGGTAGGATTGATTGGGGGAAGACAATAATTGATACAATTGTGCCTCACGACTCTTATGTTCCAGACAATTGGGCCAAAGAGAAATGCGCTTCAAGACAATTATATTAATTATGCTTTTTTATCAGAGTTTACTTTATGAACTTAATTGAAGATCATCCATTGCTAGTGAAATAACTATTTGTGACAATATGATCTTTGGGTGGAGCTCGATATACAGCCACCTTCTCGTGGTGAATTCTGTCATTAATTATTTGATTGATTCACTGTCAGTCTGTGTCATTTACTTACATTATTATTGAATTATTATATATTATTGCTAATAATTAACCCAATTGTGGCGGAAGAAGACTATATCCCATTATTTTGAAGCTCCAAATTTAGTTTTATACATCTATGATTCAGTGTAATTCAGCTATTACAATATATATAAATAAAAAATAAAGTATGAGGTAGAAAATTATCAAGTGAGAAAAAAAACGAAACTTTCAAATATTTTGGTTATTATCAATACATTTGTGGTGTATGAATATGATAGTGCAGAGCCGAGCCTTACTATTTTCTGGATTGAGTAACACTTTTATCCATCTTATGTTACCTATTACAAGATTTATAAGTGAAAAATGAAAAATTTGAAAAATAACGATTAAATTTTTTTTTTCATATTTTTTAAATTTTCAAGCCTCGTGTGGCGCATGAAAAAATTGGTCTAGGGATCTAAGATTTTTCACACATTCTTTTCTCATAAAATGGAAAAAAATCACTATTATCAGAACGAACTAAAAAAAGTTGAAAAAACACTTCACCCTATTACAGAGCTATCAATAATCACCATGGGTGTCCGGAAAACTGCCAGGCGGTAAACTGCCAGTCACTTGCTGAATTTAATTACTTTAGTTAGCAATAACATTTTAATTCATAGAAAAATTACGTTCGCTCTTAACCAGTAAAGTATATTGTATTAGGGACAGACTACAATTTCTTTGTTTACACAACGCATCTCTACATTATCATTTCATAACGGGTTTAAAGTCTAATCAGTTCTTTGTTGTATTTATAATTTGAGAATTGAACAAGTCTTAAAGCTTAATATTCGCTTGTAATCATTATAAAAGAAATTAGATCGATATTTGTGAAATATTTAGAATTTGCAATATAACATCTATGATTATCAAACTAGTATTACCTACCTAATTCTATGACAATTGGATTGCATATTAATTAATGATACCTTTTACATATATATGAAAATGGTAAAATTTAATGTTTAAATGATATGGAGAATAAAATTGTAAATGCAATAAATATTGAACATACCTTTAAGTGACTTAATCATTTAATTAATTTATAATAAACAAGATATAAATTATAAATCTTATAAACATATAAAATCCTATATAGATATTAATAAATATTTTCATATTTTTAAAATGTACGTGACTTAATAAATAAGTTAAAAATGGTAATTATGGTTTCTTAGCGTGTTTTGAAGTTTTGTTTACTTTGTGTTTAATAATGTAGCTTTGTTTCCATTGAATATTATGCAATCCAATATCTATATACTTTAGTTATAACTGTAAAAAATGAATGAACCCTTAATCCTTCAACGAAAGGCTAACGCCGTTTTTTATGAATTAAATTGTTCTTAGAATGTGTTTAAAAACAAATAACATTTCAGAATAGTAAGAAATACATAAAATGCCAATAAGTGACTGGCAGTTTTCCGCCTGGTAGTTTTCAGTGTAACATCGCCATGTATGATAATCCAGTGATCGAAATCGTGTGAGTGAGAGGAGCCAAAAATTAAGAATGAACCATTGCACGTCCGGTTAACAGATCAATCGCACAATGAATCCTACGACAGAAATACCTATTTAGACTTTAAAATATATCGTTTCTATCGGATCTCAAGGTCACATCTTCAGAGAGGTAGGGAAGAGCAATGCAGGAATTTTAAACTTTATTCCGTGATCAACAAATAACTATATAAAGAATATAACACTGGAGATTGCACTCTAAATTAAACAGTTCCAAACAAACTACTTTACAAAACAATTAACATAAACTGACGATATTATAATTATAACAACGTGACAAAAGTTTATATTTATACAGATACATAGTGTATAAATATTAACTTGATATCCATACTATCCAGTTAAAATATATTTCATAATATCCCAATAAATTTAAATGGAATTATCACCAAATGTTTTTTTAATTTGTATTTCATTCAAATATTATTGTATAAAATGCATTTTATGATAATTTATTTATTCCTTCAGTGCATTTGTTCCAGGATAAATATATTTTAAAAAGGTTCATTGCGTTTTATTTACATTATATAATTAGTTTCGTTGAAATATCTACCAATATCACTTGTTAAAAGTAATGTTCAGATAGGTTTTTAATGTCTTATTTAATTGCTATAATTGGTGAAATTAAGTTACTGGTAACATCTGTGGTTTAAAAAAGAAGTTATATAAGTGTATGTGAAGAAGTAATTGAGGTATGTATTGAGTAGTGGATTGTGCTTAGGGTAGGTGTGTGCTCTGGAAACTTTGACAAATATACATATTATCATATTCATTAATTTTTGTCTGTTTATTTTCAGTTATAAACAGATATATAATATCTATCTTTCATAAAATCACCAATACTAATCATTGTGAACGGTATCATAGTTTTTGGGGGTTATATCTCGGAAGTCAGTGGCTAGTGTTGATGGGATTCGGAGAATTTATCGAAAGCAACTAATCGAATGGAAAATTGATCGCAAGGAAAATTTATTCAATGTAAAATAGATCGAATGGAAAATTGATCGAAGGGGAAATTCTTCCAATGTAAGATAGATCGAATGGAAAATTGTTCGCACAACAATAGTTATTGATCGAATGGAGTATGGATAGAACCAAAATTGATCGCAAATTAAAGTAGATCGATTCACACTAATTAAACCATGGATCACATGAGAAAACCACTTGCAATATATTACTGTTATATAGTTGATCTTGTTAACATGATTTATATATAATAAAAACATTTCTTCAGTCAACTGTTTTGCTTTAATAGAGATAAATATACTTTGAAATACATTATAATTTGGAGAACTCTCAGTTTTTATAGTTTTAGAATCTAGATAGGGCTATATAACTGGTGAAATGAAAGTTCATTGATTAAATAATTAATTAGTATAGGGTTTAGCATCTGCTTTTGAACCAAAAGCCATATTGCTGACGTCAAAAGTAAATTATATACAAGGGACAGGAAGAAGCAGTCAGAAAGGAAAGTGGTCTCATGCGCAAAGTGACCCAACACGGTCGGTGACAATGCTCATGGAATACCAAAGAATATCATGAAAAGGGACACAAATACAGGTGGTTGCACTCACGGAGTGAAGAAGAAAATAAAGATGTGATTGTGAATGAGACCTAAGAGCCTAACTAACACAAAAGTTTAAGATCTAGTTTGAAAGTAATTTGCATTCAAAATCATCGTTATTAAAAACTTGAACTACTTATGACCAATGTTTGTGAATACAAAATCAAGTAAGCAAAGTAACAGTTATGACGAAATATAAAAGGTGCTCACTCTACAAAAGCAAAAACACAATGGTCATATTAAATATAGAGGAGGTAAATTGTTGGTTAAAATTGTTCGGGAAGACAATGGAAATGACTGATAAGTACATAAAAAAATGATTGATAAGGATACATTAAGCATCAATTATTGTATGATACTAGAATTAAAAAATTTATTTCGTTGTAAATGTATAACGTATTCATACTAAATCTGTGTTTAGTAGCTGATCTATTCGATTTATTTTCCTTTCGATCAATTATTGTGTGATCAATTTTCAATTGAATCAATTATACGTTCAAACAATTTTCCCTTCGATCAATTATCCATTCGATAAATTGCTTTCGATCAAACCCAGTATAAATCATATTAATTGTCACAAAAACTAATTATTTAAAAGGGGCCCTTTAGGCTGGAAACAATCTTTTTCCTTTTATTGTCCGTTTTGTTGTGCAAAATTATTATAATTTTGTGGTAGAAGATGTATTAGAGTGACATAGCAAAGAATTATTCACAAATTATTAAGTTAATTCCCAATATCCGCGAATATTTCAAAGTTTATGATGGCTACCCTTAACTTTTGACCAGAGCAAAATTTAGTGTTTGAAGTAAAATATGGAACTATTCCTTGAATATTGGTCCAAATGCTTTGAAATGTCATACGAATACTTATGAGTTCTATATAAATATACGAACAAAATTTCAATAATGTGTGTTTTGTACTTTTTATGAAATTAAAGATTTAGATAACTTGTTTTTGCCTACCCTTACATTTGGTCCGCTTCTGTATATTGATACACAGTTGAATGTAAATGTACACATTATTCATTCAATGAAACTGGTAACAAAATTTTAATAGTATCACCTCAATAAAATTTACAAACACACCAGTTTATTTTTAATACTATATAATACTTGGGTATAAATAAAATTGCTTATAATTCAACAGTAATGAGAAATATTTCTTCAGTATACATTAAAATGTAGTTGGAGGTGTTAAATACTGTTGAATGCCGTATCCATTTCACTTGCAATCATGTTTTGAAACAAAAATCGTTGATCAAAGATCATTTCCACCCCAATTATTATAATATTTCCCATTCCATTTTTTACATTTAAAATAAAAACTATATGCAACAATAGCTTTCCATCTTTGATTTCCGCAATTAAAATGAGTTACAAATTAGTGTGTACACATCTCTTACTCTTTCGCGACGAACAATGCGACTGATGTGCAGAAACAAGAACTTACTAGTGCCTAGTGTGTCACGAATTAAAACTGGGAATGATAATTTTATTTAGTCACTGATAGAAAAGGAAGTTCTGTTAAAACTGCTTCGGAAGAATAACAAGGAAGAGTTGTTTAGCACTCCATCTATCTTATTGTTGTGCATATGTTGTTACCCTATTATCGTTTGTGGAAGAAGTGTGGAGTGGTAGAGGGGGGAGGATGGGGGTGAGCACCATATAAATGAACTAATTTGGTCTGTTCTCAATTACTCACTGCACGTTGCTTACAAATTCACTTGCTCATAGTGGTCCTTTCCAGGTTCCAGTAGTAATAATTACATAAAATTTTCGAAACTTAGCATCTCGGAAATGTGTATAAAACGTGCGTCGAAAATTGCCACTGGGAAAACTCCCTCTGGAAAAATTGCCACTGGGAAAACTGCTACTGGGAAAATTGCCACTGTGGGAAAATAGCCAGTGGGAAAATTGCCACTGTAGGAAAACTTCAATTGTGGGAAAAGCGCCACTGTGGGAAAATGGCCACTCGGAATCATTCATTCCGGGTGACATTCAAACTGCTGGAGTATATACGATTGATAGAAACCTAAATTAATATATTTATTTAGAAAAGGTTTTGCTTAGGGTACCACCAATAAAAAAAGGTAGGTACAGTAGTGGAGAAAATATAAGGGTAGGCAAGAACAAGTTATCTAAATCTCTAATATTATAAAAAGTCCATATTTCACATCAACAATAAATTTTGCTCTGGCCAAAAGTTAAGGGTAGCCATAATTAACTTTGAAATATTCCCAGATATTGGCAATTAACTTAATACTTTATGAATAATTCTTTCCTATATCACTTCAATACATCTTCTACCACAAAACTCTACTAATTTTGCACAATATGAAGAAGTTATCCATATTCTAATCATTCCCAAGAAATGTCCACAATTCTTCCACATTTATTGAGTTTCCCCTCTGATACAGTCCCTAATTGTTGTTGCGAGAGATTTCTATTGCCACATGAAAGTCCAAAAGGATTGTGCAACATATTGTGGCTCAGCATAAATAGTCGGGAGTTGTTGATTCCAAACCGAAAAATGGTAGATTTCCCAAAGCATTACTGAAAGAAGATCATGCAAGTTTTCAAAGTAGCTTGCAAGGTAGTTTCAACAATTCAGGTCAAATTTTTTGTGAGATAGATGTCATGTCTGGTGGTACTGTGACCCACTATACTTTTTCGCTTCGACTTCAAAAAGTTGATTTGCAATCATTGGTCCCTGCATCGAAGCTTTTAATCTCTTAAAAGATACGGAAAGTATTATTCGTGTTTTATCGAGATCATGTCGTTTTGTCGATTGATCAGTGATCGAAAATACATTCTTGTGATGAATGAAAGAAAATTAGAAATCTTTGGTTCTAATGAGAAAGTACGAATTAGACGTAAAGTAGGGGAAATGTTAACACCGAACTACGTCAAGAAAACAGTTAAGTTTGGAGGAGGTAGTGTAATGGTTTGGGGGTCATTTTTTCCGCTGGATCTGGTCCTATTGTTCCTCTTCACAGAGGAGTTATCGCAGGAGTATAAAACAGCTCAATCGTCAACATAATCTTCCCTATCAACAAGCAGCTGACCCTAAACCACCGAGTTTCAAGCAGGACAACGTACCCTACTACTCAGATAAAACAGTTAGGACCATATTAGAAGATGAAGAAATTGCACTAATTAGCTGGCCTTCACAGAGCCCTGACCTCAATCGAATTGATATTATTTGGATAATAATTGGAGACTGTAATCAGAGAGGAAACACAACAGATGTGGAAGAATTATGGATATTTCTGGAGGATGAATAGAAGATGAATAACTCCTACATATTGTGCAAAATTAGTAGAATTTTGTAGTAGGAGATTTATTGAAGTGATATAGCGCAGAATTATTCACAAATTATTAAGTTAATTGCCATTATCCGCGAATATTTATAAGCTTATGATGGCTACTCTTAACTTTTGATCAGAGCAAAATTTATTGTTTTAAGTGAAATATGAAACTATTCCCAGAATATTTGTCTAGATACTTTGAAATTTCATACGAATACATATGAGCTCTATATGAAAATATATGCAAAATTTCAATAATGTGTGTTTTGTGATTTTCATGAAATTGAAAATTTAGATAACTTGATTTTGCCTACCCTTAAATTTTGCCTACTACTGTACAAGAAACCATCGAAGAAGAAGTGAGACAAGCATGTTGCTAAGGAAACATAGTTACCGCTAGTTTTGTGGATCATGATTAGGACAGTAATAATAATACATGATTGAAAAAGGGACACAATCCACATCTACATTAACGGATAGAAAAGTGAAGCTTAGAATTAGATCGAAGTCTATATATAGGCATTTGAGAGTCGTGAATATATAGTTCACTAAAGGTACGTTTTGCATGCAGTGATCGCCCTTGAATTGAAATTCATTGAACTATAATGCTCAGCTATAATTGCTCGTTGCAAAACATCACCGTAGGAATAGCAACAATCGCTGCATGCAAAATTCACCTTAAACGCTACTCTATGGGACTGTAGAAAGGACGTTAAATCTAACCAATCAAGTACCCTACAGTTACATGATGAAAGCTACCTTAACAATCTAACCTTTTCAAATAATCGATTTGGTTAGCAGATCAATGGATCGTACAAAAAAAAAACGTGACACTATACACTAGAGATACTACACAAAGTTTAGTGCACTTGTGAATGACAGAAAATAACTGGATGGCAAATTAGTAGAATAGAGAACCTTTAAATGTTTAACCTTTTAAAGGAACAGTTGAAAACATAAATCTAAGATTGATTGTCAATCGGAAAACTCCCACCCACCGACGAATGAATCCACTTAGATCGTATAACTGATCAAAATGAAATGTACTCAATGTAAATAATTCTTATATATTGAAATCTGATAAATATTTAATTCAGTATCATTTTTATTATTTTCTAGAAAAATATTATCCTGTGGCAATTTTCCTCAGTGGCAATTTTCCGTGTGGCAATCTTCCGTCAGCGGCAGTTTTCCACAGTGGCAATTTTGCCATAGTGGCTGTTTTCCCAGTGGCAGTTTTCCCGGGGGCATTCATCCCAGTGGCAATTGTTATATGTAGCTACATATAAAAAAAAAGTTGTATAAGACAAAGAAATGCTATCGAAGGCTAATTGTTTATATCAAGAACAGGCTATGTTTATATCGAGAACAGGCTACTTGTATATCAACCGGTTTCGTTTAAGTAAACTGTCAAATAATATCTTCACATATTAAATCAATTAACTGTTTCTGTTAGGTTGACCTCAATTCAAGTTTGTAGAATTGAACGAAAGTGCTTGAACAGAAATGATTATTTGATACTCTCCCTGCTGAATTTTAGGTACCCTAACTACTTCTCTGTTTTCAGATGAACCACTCGAAAATTTTGATCTATTCTAAAATATCTAGTGTCTTTTATTTTCGTATGTTAATAACTCATTTCAATTATGTTTAATTAACTTTTTACATTGTCTGACAAAATGTTTAATCAAAAAGTGATCTTCCTTCTTGGAGCTCAAAACTTCTGCTTCGGTTTGTGCATAGCTCTACACGCACCTTTCTATCCTAAAGTGGCAGAAAACAAGGGACTCACAGTTTCACAGTACAGTTGGGTATTCGGAATTTTTCAACTTGTTCAATTCTTAGTTTCTCCCATATTTGGAAAAGGTTTCAAATACATTGAACCGGGTATTATAATGGGAATCGGTGGCATAGTTAGTGCTATTTCGATAATTCTATTTGGATTTTCCATATATCTACAGGATCCTACATCTTTTTACATTTTCTCTCTTATTTCAAGAGCTTTTGAAGCTATTGGAAAAGCAGGCTTTACAACTGCTTGTTTCAGTATCATAGCCCAAGAATATGGAGAAAATCACAGTGCTTATATCTCCTTGATGACGTCTATATTTGCAGTTGCCTCAATAGTCGGACCAGCATTAGGCGGTTTTCTTTATTCAGTTGGTGGTTTCCAATTTCCATTTTTAGTTCTTGGAGTATTTTTGATTGTTTCAGCTATAATTAATCTGACAACTTCCTATGGATTTGAATTGGAGGATCTATCAGTAAGAGGAACACAGAGCATTTGGAATGTTTTGACTTTTCCTGGAATGAAAATCTCTCTATTTTCAATATTAATGTCTTCAATCAGCTTAGGATTCATCCAAACAACTCTGGAGCCTCATGTGAGACCCTTTCAGCTCTCTCCCAATGGGTTAGGATTAATTTTCACAGTCCTTGGAGGAAGCCAATGCATCTGCAGTTTAATTTGTGGCAAGCTCTGTAATTCTGGTGTGAATCCAGTCCTTCTTATATCAGGAGGAAGTATCTTCAATATTGCTGGATTTTTATTAATAGGACCAGCCCCATGTGTTTCTCTGGAACTAACTTTGAACATAGTAATATTAGCCCTCACTCTTCAAGGAGTCGGATTTGGAATGCAAATTGTTGGATCAGTATCTACAGCTAGCAATTCGAACTGCACCTCGAGTCTTTCTACAACTGCAATGATTTTTGGGATTTGGAATTCTTTCTTTTCCCTTGGTTCTTTTCTTGGTCCAGTGTTAGCAGGTTATTTAGTAGATAATTATAAGTTTAATAATTCCACTATATTCATAGTTTTTATACAGTTTTTATCATTAATTAGTGTTCTTACTAATTACATTATTTCATATTTTTATTCACCCTGTGAATACACAGTTGTTAAGCAATGAAACATAAAAAGGTTTTATGAAGTTATCCTTCAGATTTTATTAAATTATGTTCAGTTAATTTATTCCATATCACTTAGTCAAGTTTAATTGAATTTATGAAATAAGAACATTGATTGATGTTATGCCAGTTTTACAATATATACGATATCTATTTTGATTTGTTTGAATGTATATTAATTGATGCTTTATCTCATTTTATTTGGTATCTATTTAGGTAATTACCAATAAAATAAATATTTGTGATTTAATTATTATTGTATTATATTCAGTATAATTTGAAAAATAAGAACAATTTCTTTTTCATAAAAAATAGTCAGTCATAATTCATCAAGTAAATTAAAAATTAGATAAATGAAGATGATTGATTTTATTATATTGAGTAGTGAAGAGTAATGATATACCCAAAATAATATTTCAAGTTATCGAAAATAAAATTTATAAAATTTATATTCTTTCAGTTTTTAATGAAAAAATATTGTTACTCTGGTGTAGTGCTAGTATCCTAATTCATAGTACTAAGCCCAAATACCCAAAATCACTATAATAAAGACTCAGTCACACGTACTGTGTTTCACTCGACAGTTATTTTCGAGACAGTGATTTTGGGTATGGGCCACTAGTATTATGAATTAGGATACTAGCACTACACCAGAGTATTTCCTGGTAGCCAGCTCTCTGTGAATTGATTCTACCACAGAGAGATCAGTATGTAATGACTTATGGGCTCTATGAGGTGGGAATGAGTGAAAAGCAATTGAATTAATAAAACAGTTTATTTAGACAAAGAATCTAGCTAAGTTTCATAGCTAATTAGGAATCTAAAATTTTGAATTTACACCGACACTATAGGGCACAGAGATACAGAGAAGTAGTAATATACTGAGAGCTTAGGGGGTTTGTGGTATTTCCTAGATAGTAAATAACAACTTAATATATTTTCAGAGCAAACTAATTAAGCATCATATATTCAAATGAACAATATAAGTTAATTATATTCACCTGTAACGTATTGCTGGCTTCACCTGGAAACTGTATCCACCTATCAGGTCTAGTTAGGTACTGATGCTTAAAAAGTTACGCACTGAATTCAAGTCTCAATGATTCGAATTGCCATAGGTTAATTATTATGAATAAAACAGAAAAACAATTGCTATGAAAATAAATAGCATTAATTAATTCATTACACAGTCCTCCGTCTAATGTTTCTTCTAGATTTACGCGATTAAGAACTGCTAAGATGTTTCATTCGCCTACAGGAGAGCGAAAAACTGTTGAGCTTATGGGAGATATCTCAAAGAGTCTCGACGATACAAGAGATTCCCTCCTAAATTATTTGAATGAAGATCCTTTACAATTCAAAGACTTCATTACATTGAGAACTCTCTCATCATAAATTAAAGCTACCTGGAAGGACTTCATGAGCGTATCTGTACTCTTAACTGAGAATCTAACTAAAATCGGATCCTTGGAGGAAGCCCAAGAATGTAGACAGAACTGATCTGCGATAAAAATTGAAGATAAGCTGTACATAGGAATTATCAACGAGGTCCTTGAAAGAATCTCCTCTGATGAAGTCTCCAACGTCTACAAACGGAGCGTAGTCTCTTCTGTCCAGGAACAAAAGCTAGCTGATCTATCGTTTGATTTTCCATTTCCAAACGGTAATGAGGTGACATCGGAGAGAAGTGTTTCAAAGCCAGTCGAACCCACCGTGAAACCTAAGATCTCTGTTGTGCCACAGCAGAAACTTCACCATGATTCGTCTCTTCCCAAACTGGATGCAAAAGCAGCTGGACCTGACGTGAGACCTAAGTTCTCGGTTGCGCAGCAGACACTTCACGATTATTCGCCTCTTCCCATGTTTAATTCAAGCCTAACTTTCGAAATCTCTACCGCTCCCAAAAGTCTCTCGGCCTACTCGCATATATCCACTGCAGCGTCTACAGGTGAAGTTATTACGTGTGATGTCGGCTTGGCAGCGCCTCCCGCTGTAGCTTCAGCAATACACTCTGCAGACCCTTTGGATAACTACGCCTCACGTTCCCTCAATCCTGCTGTCTCTCCAACTAATACAAGTGGAAAAGGATTTAAACGGGGAGCTCATGAACATCAACTGTCAGTTGTGGGTGGATACGATCCAACACCTCAGTATCTTTGGTGCGAGGCCAAATCTCTCAAGCCATTGGTGTCGGGGTTTCCAGAGTCTACAAGTCACCCCTATACTTATCCCAGCTATCACCGTGCTGCTGATTCCAAAGTTCAACCCGTTATTGATGTAGCCACCTTTCACTTAATCAAACAGCTGTTTAAAACCTCTAACTTGCCATTTTCAGGTGATCCTCATTACTACAGCAACAGGTCCTGGCTCCTACTGCCTGAAAACCGCATGGGAGGTCTTCATCTGGAATCTCTAGATTCCTGGCTCCTACTCCCAGAAAACCGCATGGGAGGTCTTCAACTGGAATCTCTAGACGTGGTATCAGTTCTCCTAGCCAATACTACTGTAGAGTAGTATCAATCTGCTGGCGCCGCAACCCCGCACGCCATTCTTGAAAGAATATTGCTCCCCTGTTGGAGTATGTCATTCGATACAAAAGAAATTGCAATCTATTTCTGTTATTCGTCCACTAGAAGCGAAAGGAGTATTGCAAGATTTGGTACTCATCTGTCGCATGATAGAGGCTAACATGCTGCCAAACCCAGTGCTTCAGATGTATAACTTATCCAATGGCCAAAAACGAGTGTGGACAAAGTTACCCGATTGGATACAGCAGCAATGGAACTATATACTTGCTGTGAAATTTTTCGAAGAATGGTGCAAATGGCTTCAACCTCTCTCATCAGTTAGTGATGTTGTTCTTCCAAGAAGCTGCATTCCGGATGGTTCTGGTAGCGTATCTACATGCAAATTACATGATGATATAGTGTTGCTCGCTCCCAACGGATGATTTGATTTGGGGGTTCCTTTTAAAGTCTCTACTAATTCCGATGATATTAAAGAACCTATCTTCTTCCACTTCGGAATTTGAATTTGTTTTGAATTTGGTAATTCAATGTATATATGTTTCAATTTGCCTTTATATTTTGAGTTGTATTTTTCTATGTATATAAATTTTCCTATTTCTCTTAATTAGTTTGAGTTTAGCTGTTTAAGTTATTATTGAGTTTATATATACTTTTTGGTATTTTGGGATATTATATTTATTGACCTTTGTCACTGGGTGGGAGTGTGATGAATATATAACATTTATCCGCGAATTCGTTTTTGTATAATAGTAGAAACGGATTCACTTACCCATAGTCGGTGATACAACTTGAAATCCCATATCTTAGATTTGTAGCCGGCCTTTGAAGCCATTGAAACTGTTAAATTATTCAGTTTCCATGTGTTATAGCTAGATCTCATTCATCATATCATTATTAGTTTAGTAGATTTCACTATAGTTTAAACCTGTTAATGTTACCCACTTTCTGTTTTAAAATTTAGTTTAAACTATAGCAACTTCAATATTGTTATTCTTTTCTCTATTTTCGTTCATTGTTAATATCACATGAAATTAGTCGCCTACCAATTTACTTTCATCTGTCCCTCTTTTGTTTGGAGAGACACTCTTCTATTTGACTGTCTCTTCAGAGTCCCTTTAATTTAACTTCCTTTGTCGCTTTCTGACTATTTTGCTCCTATTTCACAGTTTCTTGTATTACTCCTAAATCTATGTCCTAACTAGTTCTTTCGCTCTTAATTAAAACTTCATAGACCCTATTTCCGTTACAGTGTACTTTAGTTAGTTTCGAGACAATAACGTATACGCATACAACTATACATACAATATATACAACTGAACAAAAATGTATTTGATTTTAATCTGTTGGCTTATTTATGCATTTGCATTTTTTTTATATGAACATACAGTAGTGGCCAAAATATATGGGTAGGGCAAGAACAAGTTATCTAAATCTTTAGTTTCATAAAAAATAAAAAACAAAGATTTAGATTACAAGGATTTTGATTACTTGTTCTTGCCTTCCTTATATCTTGGCCACTACTGTATGTTCAAAAAATATATTTAGATAAAGTTATCATCATCATTATAATATTAACGGGATATTTGAAACTACACAGGAAGAGCGGTGACAGGACAATTCGCCAAGAGGACAACTCGCTGTGTGATATATTTTACCGCCGTATACATCATTCTAATATATATAAAAAATATTTCAAATATAAACTACGTGTTGTTAATTCATTATTGAATTTCATTAGCAATATTCGAAAACATTTTCTGTTCCATTTTGAAAGATATATGAAATGTGTTTTTTCATTAAATATATAATCTGAACTGTTGTATCTGTTTGAAAGTATTTTGCTGAAACTATTTGGCCTAGTGAAAAATGAATTAAGTTCAGGAGTATTCTTCATATTTTTAATAAAAAGTGGAAATTACTTCTGTTTAAAACTAATACATCAGGAGAAATAATAAGTTCTTTAACTACCAGGTCTTATATTTTTCAGTTTACTATCAACTCTTCATTTTTCTTTTCTATTTGTGAGTTCAGCCACCGGTGCTTCTGTGCCTCTTCGTCACATTCATTGGTAAGTGACTGCAGTCATTGAGTAGTTTTTCTGTATCTATGAGCAAATCGAGCATTGTCACCGACTGGTGGTTGTTCCTTTGTTCATGGAGTCACTTTCCTTTATCAATTCTTCCTCTCCTTTAGAAGTATATTTAAAAGAGTTATATTAATTTCAAAAGCATTATTGAACAGATGAGAAAACAAAGTATATTTTCATAATATATTTTTAAGACTCAAGCGAAAAATATATGTTTCACAGATGATTTTGTAATTATTGTCCCATTGTTCCCCATCTTCCCCTACATCTTCTGACAAAGCTCAGTCACAGTTATATTCAACAAAAAATGGTAAATTTTGAAAGTTATACGTTACATTGAACAGTTTTTTGAACAGTTGTTGGGATAAAATGATATTACGACAATACATTTTATGATAATAATTTATAAAACTCTTCAATATTGAACACTGAACAGGTTTCAACCTATTCACATTAACTTTAATTCGGCTTGTATGCTCTAATAATTTTGGCATATCTTGGTAGTCCACTGCCTTCTGAATTACCTACATTCTTATTAACTATTGGTTCTTCATTGTTATTTTCTATTAGCTACATCCTAACTCATTCATTTCACAGGAGTTTACTTTATAGAGGTACTGTAACTAGGAAATTTGTTGCTTACATAATTATGACCTATCTGAGAACTGAAAATTATAGTCGTTTAAATAAACAATAGTATTTATCCATGAAAAGGATATGTTCTATCAAAACATATTTATTATTCATAACGAAAATATTTTCTTCATATTAGAAATATGTTCAACACTGTTTTTTATCCAAGACACATATTGTCTCAACCCTTGTTATTACAGTAGCATTGGTCTTTATTTACGTTATTACAGTAGACTCTAAAAAAATGGACAAATAATATAATTGACTTGGAGTCCAATTGTCCTGGGCACAATTGTCGTGGTGCCCCACCGTCCTGGGCCCAATTGTCGGCAGGCCCAATAATTGTCGGGGCCCAATTTTCGGCCCACAGTTAATATTATGAAACCTATATTTATGATAGATTTGTAGGATTTCGATCATTTCGGTCATATTACGTTTGGTTCGAAAGAATTATTTTTCTTATTTGTTTGAGATATCCTGCCATTGATAATCTCTAGTTATATTGAGCTATTACTATAGAGTGCTAAGAGGTGTAAGATATATCATATGATTCTACGAATTTTATTTCTTTGATTTCCAAAGCATTTGAAACCTATTTACCAAAATAGTTAAAGTATATGTTCAATTATTGATGAACAACAAAATTTAAATAACATTATCTTTTAATTTTCAGCAAAATTCACTAATTGGTATCTTATTTGTCATTTACTATTAACTTATTGTCATTTTTTCCAGATACTACAAAAAGGAAGGGCATATCTTAAGCAACGGTATAAAATCTCATAATACTGACTGAAAAATCCACTGTCTTTGCTTGTATATTCTAACTGTATTCATAATTTCTTTCCCTCGAAAATACATACCTGGAGAGAAAAATATGGTGAGACAACTGAGAGACAAAAGCCCTCTTAATTTTCTACTTTACCACCGGTTCTAGAACAATTCACTGAGGACAACTAGTCGCTATAGGATAACTCGCATCTTTATATATTATGTATTACTGACGTATACATCAACAATATATATTTAATAATATTATAAATTTAATCAGGGATCTATTTGTATACGCTCAAACTGATGTACACCAGTAGTTGAAAAATTTCATAATTTCAATTTAATTGTTTCTTTTGTTCCTAATAAATACTCGGAACAGGAAGGAAGTGGCTTCTTGAACAAAGGCACCAACCACCAGTCGGTGACAAAGCTCATGGATGTAGATAAGCTACTTTGTATGGGCAGTTACTTACCAAGGAATGAGACGAAAAGAGACGCAAGCACTGGTGGCAGCACTCATGAATGGAAGAGGAAAATGTAAAGTTAATAGTCTACCTAACACAAAAATGGAGAACATCATGCTTAAAGAATGTCTTATTTGTAATGTAGTACTAGTTTTAAACAAAAGTACTTTTACAAGTCAATGAACGCATGAGGAAGACGCCTGAATTTAAGCTCTTTTAGCAAAATACTTTCAATCAGAATGGATAAAATATTATAGCTAATTTACACTATATTTTTAATACTTCAGATTATATGTTTATTAAAAAAAAACATTAAATTCAACTTTTGAAACGGTGAAGAAAACATTTCAAAGAGGGCTAAGAAAATATGATGATTAATTTACAACACAAAGTATATATTTATATATAAAATTAATGATGTATATGGCAGTAAAATTTATATCACACGGGCGAGTTGTTCTGGCAGTGATTTGCCTAGTGGCGAGTTGTCCCGTGCTAGTTGTTCGGTCACCGTTGCCACCATAAATTAACTTGCATTGGGTATATCTATATGCTATTGTTTGTACACTGTATTTTTATTAATTTATTTATATCAAATGTATTTTATTGAGTTAAACATTAGGTGTGTGAAGAGATTTATGATTATGTATGATAATAAAAATTTTTCTTAACAACGTTTATTTCTTTATTCAAACAATTTATACTGAATGTCCAGTTGTCCAAACTGATTAACTGTACTTCATTTTCAAATTTCGTTGTGTACCAAGCCTAATTGATTACTGATAATAAAGGATAATGTATATTTTCCATTAATATAGTCTATCTTCTGCAATACTATTATATTTTTTAATGACCCACGGCCAATAACTTTGCATGATTTTCATTCTTAGGGGAAGAGAAATCGTTGCACATAATTTCAATATGAAACTATTCTTTTAACCCTAATGAGTTTGACGTGTGTTTTCTAAGCACGTCCTTTCTAAATTACTTTCTATCTTTCATGTCATTCTTTTAAATTTTCCGGCCTTTTTTGACCTTTTTTTTCTACATAAATACCAAAAATATTTTTGTATTTAAAAAAAAGTATTTACGTATCACCGTAAATAACGTAAATTAGTAAATTCATCTATTGTGGTGACGTGGGACACCGTTGAAATACAGCTAGCTAACCACTCAACACACTGTCGTCCACGTTTTCATAGAGAACAGACACATGCGCGAGCTGTGATTGGGTCACACTCCACCCAGTCACATATCTGCCCTCTCAGTTGCCGATATCTTATATACCAATATATTTATTTCTCTATATATGTTTTATATTTTCACTAATAGCTTGTAAAAAATACGGTAACTACTGTAGGTTTATAAATATGACATTTGTTTTTTGACACATAGTCAAACCTTTCAGTTCATTCTGATAGTCAAACTCAATAGGGTTAAAAACACATTTAATTCCTCAAAGTTAACGAACGACATGCATACTAATCATTTTACCTTTACAATTATTTGCGTTCAATTCATGGCTCGATATATAGAGTGGGTAACTAATCTATGACTATTTGGCACATTGGTTTTCTCACGACAGCCCAAATAGTAAATTTCCTGACAATTCTTTGGATTAACAATTTGAAAACTGTATTCAAGAAGCAACCCAAACAGTGTTTCACACGTGTTATCATTTACATATTTTACTTACATATTGTCTTTTATTTACATATTGTTTAACATAAAATATAAACTTTGTTAAATTCATATTTTATGAAATATGCTACTACTTGTATACTACTTGTATACTACTCTACACTATACAGTCTTAAGCAATGAGCTATCTTTTAATTAGATGAAAAAACAATTATGCATATGACTTGTTTGATTTTATTTGCTTACAAATAATTGTCAACAAAGACTTTTTCCGTCTGAATTTCATTTTTGGATAGATAATGTACATTCGCAGATTAAGTTTGAATTTCATCAAATTTGAATTTATATAATTTTAGAAAAAAAAACAATTGTAGGTATGCTAAATAGTTTTACAACCACTGTATTTAGGTATATAAATAAAACATAAATGTTGGTTTATAGTTCATGAGCAATGACATGCTGCTAGATAATAATATTCAAAATGAACTACTATAAACTCCGATGAATTTTTACGCTTTATTCTTTGGAGTTTTCTGCGGATTCAAACACCTTAATACTCGTATCTGCCACAATTCTACAACGGCCTTGGCAGATAGGGACAACAATAATTAAGTAAAGCGCACAGATCATCTGATGAAATGCTGAAACTGCAGAACACCTTAGAAACACGACTGCTATACTGCTCCTTATTTTGTACTGGGTTTCAAGCATGCTATAGTCAAATGTGAAATGAACTGAATAGATTATTGATCAAACAAACAAACAATTATTGATCAAACAAATTAATATAGAGGAAGCTAATTATGTATTGAATTACTATACCGTTATAGCTATTTGTTCAAGCTGCCACGTTTAAAATGTGGAATTATTAAGAGGTTTTATAATTAATTAATTACCATTTGAAATCATATTAATAATTACAGTGGTATGTGGAAATCGAATTGATATCTTGAGGTGCCGTCGAGTGTTTGAAAATGTCAATAAATTTTCAAAATGACATATTTTCTAATTATAGTAATTATTTTTTAAATTAATTTTTAAACAGGTATAAGTTCTCATTATAGTAAATAAGGGTGACCAGTCCATTCACCGAAAATACTTTCGTCGACAACACATTCTCTGAACGACACATTCGCCGAAAAATATGACTATTTGAAAAGGTAAACAAATTTATCTCATATGTCAAGATGAAATTATATATAGATGAACTTGCATATATGAGTATAAAAAACTTTTACACAATATTCTACATAAATATTGGTTAAACGTTTTGGAATTTAACTGAAATAACTCATATAATGTTATTATTTGTGCATCATTTGTGTCAGTTTACGAACTCTATTTTAATTCTATTTTTTGTGCACAATAATTATCAGTCACACAAGAAAAAAATTTCTTTGGTGTTGGTCTCACTTTATTTCAAATATTCTATATACATAATAGAATCAGTCTGCTACTGTGAGTTGCTTGTGAAGCTGTCACTATACAGGGTGACCCACAAAAATTTCTACCCAACTTTAAATTCGTTTATTTCAACAACTATTGAAAGTACAGTTAAAACAGATTTATTTCTAGGTTTTTAAGAAAATTCATATAGCTATTATTTTTATAAAATATTGACAATATGGAAAAATGTATTTGAGTACAAAAAGGAAGTCAAAAATAGATAGAAAAATAGAAAAGTTTATGTTAGAATAAATGGATTACATATCTCTAAATCTTCAATTTTCGAGATTGAATATCTCGAAAACCTATAAATAAATCTACCTTTGTCTGCTGAGATTTTTTAGCAAAACCAGCAATTTGTGAACGTGTTTGGCTCCATTATCTGTATCTCAGTGATGATGTTGTGAATTTAGCAACACCTAAAAACATCTTACTGGTGATGATACAAGAAGAAGGAAGCTTTGTCAGAGAACTTGGATGGAGACTAGATAATACTGAAAGCTAGAGAAAACAATATAGTTGGAATTCGGGTATTCAAAATTCCTTCTCTCATTGAATCGAGTAATACATAAACATGATTGAATACCAAACAAGCGAAATCAATGAACCACCGTTGACAAAACTTCTCTGTACAGTTACAATTGAACTGAACATCAAGAGGAAGGAAATCATCAAGAAGGACCATCTTCCCTGCCACACACAAAGTGTGGAGAGTTCGGATTGATCAAATCCCGGTTGTTAGCAAGGAAAAAAGCCAAAAATTTGACATTATAACAGAGTTTGAATTCTATAATCTCATACTATTGATTGGTTTAGGAATAGGGTTAGCATGTAACTGGACTTACAGTCAAGACCTTGAGGTGAGTTATGGGTTATTTGACTCTGATGGATCAAATCACCTGAGAGTTGCACTTTTTAATTTGGAGTTACAACCAATTGGATAATTTTGTCATTGCGTATAAGTACTTTGCCAACTCTAAAGATTGGTTTATAATGTTCCAATTGAGAGATATTGTTAACTCATAAATAAATTATGCTTAAGGAAATGATTGAACTAAATAATCGAGGTAGAAAAATCTTTAGAGAAAGATTAAGTTGAAAAATAGTAAAAAATAGCCCTTTTTAACGGCTTTTTGATTGTTGCCTCTTATAAACAAAAGGCTAGTTTATACATCAGATCGGCCTTTAGTCACTAATTGTAGATAAGTTTTCCATTTAAAAGTACATAAAACTTTAAAAACTTTGAAACATTCGTTTTCCCAAAATATTCAAAAGCTCTATGGTTTATTGCCACCTGTAAACATCAATATTTTCTCCTGAATTTTCTTGTTCTTCAATCCGATGTACTTGCAGAACTTTCTACAGGTAATGTCACATCAATATCAAAAAAAGTGTTTCTATACTACAGGCCATTTCACTGACATCACAAACTTATCTAAATTAGATTCAAAGTATTGACTTGCAGACTCTTCACTTTTATCTCCAAAATATACTAAATTTCTCTGAACTGAATTCCCCATGAATATATAAGTTCCTTTGAATAATTTAATTCAATATATTATTTACTCCAATCGATGTATCTTATCGAACAGGCTTACAATAATTGACACATATGTTCAGATTTGTACAATGATTTTGTTCAGTTTTAATTCAATAATAATACAAATAAGAAAGATCATCAATCGCTGAAATACTCAAAATGTAATCCACAATATATCCATTTTCCAATTTAAAATATGATATTAGATGTGAAAGTATCAAATGAATTTTCAATCATTCATACTATAGTTAACATAACATGAAACGGAAAAGAATTCAACAGTACATCAGTGTTAGAATTCCAATAATCAAGTATGCTATAATTCATAAAATAGTACTATGATAATTTCAATCTTCTGAATAGTGTGGTATGTGTTATCGGTAATAATGTGCATTTGAAAAGAGCATTCACTCACCAATCGATGAAATTACTCCAATTGAAGCATGTATTATCAAGAAATTTTTAAATACACCTCGAAGATATTGAGTATGATGTATTTTAAAATGAATTCATAAAACTAGCTCTGCTTCATAACCAAATAATCAATGAATGCACTCAATGAATCGAATTCAAACTGATTGTACATAATTGAATTATGACAGAAACCCTACTGGAACCAAACCTAGAGTGGCTCTCTTTATTGTTCTTATAACTTTCATCGCTTCGATAATACTCAACATTCACTCTGTAAATAGTGGTTAAGCTTACGAGTCTGAAAAAGTCGAGCAGTTCTTGGACGCTCGCAGTTCTCGAAAGGTTGTGTTTAAAAGTAAGTCATTTTTTCAAACATGTAGGCAACGTGTTGAAGTAACACAGAATTTACCGTGCACGCTTGTCTATCACATTGATTCAATCCCCTAATTAAATTATAAATAATTATGTAGCATTAATAAATATATGAATCAGTAAAAAAAATGTTTATAAAACAAACTGGATTGCTGGTTTTAAGGAATGTTATATTGCGAAAAATTAAAATGCTTGACTAATTTAACTTTTTAATAATTAATATTTTTCTATCGTTTCATGAACATTGTGCCAAAAATATAACATGTAAATACTAATAGTTCTGTTGGTATAGAATTCGATATATCTAAATCACTATTTCTATTTGTATAAAAAGAATATTTCGTGATTGAATAAAATTGAATTATCCAAACCATATAGAGTAACTACCTATTAATACCAATTATTTTTGATTTGTGTTTTTAAAAAGTCTATCTATATTGGTGATATTGATGGGGAAAGAAATAATTATTTCCCCCCATACTAATTTCCGCGAGAGATATCTATTCTTAAATGAGTACGTTATGCACCATCAGACGATCGATCTGCGCTATCGGCCGGTTTCGCTTCTTTATATATCGATCCATCGTTTGTGGATTCATCGTCATGTAGAACAACTATCGATCGATTGCGCTGTGCGTACGCAATATATCAAAGGCAGCATGAAAAATAACTTAACTAATTTCAGGCTTTAGATTAACGTTCCTGTGGTCTTAATTATGGTCGAAAATGATGTTGTTTGTATTAAGGCTATTGTATGTAAAATTAAATGAATGCCCCATGAAGCAAGGGTTGGATGATGAAATCTATTATCTACATATAAAGAGAAGTCAATTTTTATCATCTTTAACATTCTTTCACTGTCGTCAGCTCACTATCTGAACAAGAATGGGTTGCCGATGAGGTAGACATTTCTGCTTTAAAAAGTGTTACTGATGTAAAATCTCTGTTTCCCATTCTTTATTTGCTGAAGTTTTCGATTGATTAAAGAATCTGAAATCCAATCAGGTTATCTTGACATTTCGCTACCATGGATTTCACCTATCGCGGTCAACATATCTTGCAAATGACCTGCTGGGCGCTAGGTGGATATTCTCAAATTGCATACCGTAGAAAAACCGTGAGAAGACGTTTCGTTGATGGACATTTCGTCGACAGACGTTTTGTGGACAAGACGTTTCGTCAACAGACGCAGACGTTTCGTCGATAGACATTTCGTTGACCAATTTTCGTAAAGGGAATAATACCATAGTCTAATGTTGCACAAAATTACTTCAACAGAGTAATGATGAATCAAACAATCAATTTACAAAATAGGATAATGGTAAGGAAGCAGACTATTGAATAAATTTCAGTCATATCTTTACTTTAATAATAAATCTAAAGTACTCAATAATAACAAATTATTTTGAAGTAATCTAAAATTTTGGGTTGGGTAACGCTTGTGACTTTTAAAATCAAAAACAGTATCCTATCAATAAGTCAACTTTTCATGATAATAAGATGTAAATCTTCGGTTTTGGCACTGATAAGTCATTTTCAGTCGGTAAATGCAAACTGCTCGACTGCTGCAAGTGTTCGGTAATTGAAAGCTGGCGATATTTTATTAACAAAACTTGCCATATAATGTTTATTGATATTATTGGTTATTCTTTTACCAAAAAGTGATTCTTTGAAACCATTAGTTGGCTTTAAAATCGAAAAAATTCAGAATTATCAAATGGTATCTTATTTTCGAATTCTGAACCTGTAAGGAAACAAAATATTTTTAAGACATTGTATCGGATCTATCTCTGTATAGGACCAATGCCAGCCATGTCAAAAATGGAGGCACTAGTATCATTTAGCTGTTTTTTGACCTGCCTGCGTATTTTTCATATATCACGAGGGGAAATTCTTCGATCTAATCTTACCCTCATCTCTTCTTGGCTTGGTGTTGGGATTCTCCACAAAGAAACTAGAGTTATCTCATCCCTCTCCAGTTCCTTGGCTAAATCTTGAAGAATACTCCCTTATGAAAGATCTGCTATTGTTTTTCCCCTCTTTGTAGCACTAGATCATCTATTTACTGGTATTTTCACAGAGCTGTAATGGAGCGATTGAAAGTAAAATCCCTTAAAAAATACATAACACTTAGAACTTTCTAAATTGCGCATGGATTCAAATAATATTTCAGCAAGATTCCAACCTAGAAGCAATCTTCTAGGGGGCCAATATTCACTGTTGAACGATCAATATTATTTTAATTATGAACAAAATAGTGATCTGCAATCAAGCGAATGGCACAGTGTAGTAGGCAGTTGTGAAACGAGGCTACTTATTAGAGACAAAGAATTAAATTTTAGAATGCTTCTTGTGTATGGATGTAATCCTGTAGATTTTAATTATTTCATTATTTGGTGCGATATATTTTTTAAATTTAGATCTTGCTTATAAAGTATTTTAGATTACTATAAAATAGTTTAGTAATATTATGTAGCTCTTGTTTAGTATAATAAATTAGAAAACGATTGGAATGAATTTATGAGATTTCATCCTTACCATTATTCTATTTTGTAATTTAATCGTTTGGTGCATTTATCTGTTAAAGTACATGTTTTTAAACATTACAGTGTGTTAATATCCGTTTTACGAATATTTGTCGACGAAACGTCTTGTCGACTAAATATTATGATGTGCTAATCATTTATTGATCAAATTCTTTAATATTGATGGAACTAATTTTCTATTGAATAACTATATTCTATTTTAGCTACTTGTTCAAGCAATCACTTAAATATTGTGAAATGTTTTTAAGTATTATAATAATTATATCATCAAATTATTGTAATAATTACAACAATGTGAGAGGAAATTTACTCTATTTCGACTTGGATTTGATTATTATGTTGGAAAACCTAATCGATTGTCATACTGTATAATATACTGACATTTTGTACTATTACTATTTTATTAATTACATATGAAATAATATATAAATATTTATTATTCAATAGCTTAATGCTTATTCTTTATATCAACATCAAAGTTTGGCCAATATAATATAGTATAGAATGTATTTCTTGTTTCGAATCACAATATTCAATTTGACCTTTAAAACGTGGTCACCTCGCGTGCAGGTGAAATTGTAATATGTTATCGAGCAAATTGACTCGCTGAGATTGGACTGTGACTCTATATATTTCTGAATGTAATGAAAAGCAGCTTTATAGAATTTTTATTATATGGAATAGTTTAATTAAACAGAGTAGTGATAAATCGTGACATCCTTTACAAAAGGGTGATTGCTAACAATTATAATTGTTAGTGCAGAAATGAACTCTTCTATCACGTATGAGTATGGAGAGGTTCTTAATTCTATAAATATGGTAAATACACAATCAAAAATTGAAAATATATTATAAGAAGACAACGTTTTGCCTTATAATTTAGCAGGGCTTAAAATACAAAGATTCACAGTTTCCCAAAAATCTTTTTATGTAAACGGATTTCAACGGAACATGGGTTATTTTTAGAATAACTTGGACTGTAATTAACACAGTCGTAAGAGCGGGTCATAAATTAAAAAAATTAACAATTACTATTAACATTATTGACAGCGATTTGTATCTCTGGATAATACTGAAAAAAAAAATATTTCACTGATGTTGGTAAAAATCTTGCCTAGCTTGCTCTTGTTCAAATTATCATTTTACGTACTTGTTGAGGGATAGATTTATTGATTCGTTTGCTCACTAACCAGTGACAGTTGATATAATTCATAAAGTGGTATTTTCACTTAAGAACGAACCATTCTTGGTTGATTTAGCTCCAATCAGAGTATTTAAATATCGATCGGATACCATTTCACTAATTTCATGTATATTGATAAATAGATTAGTGATGAGTGGTATATTCCAGATTATCTAAAGATGTAAGATTTCTAGCAATATTCAAAGGTGGAAAAAGATGTAATGCTAACTATTGTAGACCGAAACATATTTTATCAACTGTTAGTAATATATTTTTGAAAAAGCCGTCCATTACCCACTGTATACTTACTTTGAATATAGGAAAACTCAGTTTAGATTTCGAGTTGGGAAGATATAGGTAATGCTTATGATTAAGGCTCGGACATTGGAGCATTTATAAGTTAAATGCCACTAGCGCTCATAATGCTCCTAACGCTATAAACGCCCCAAAATGCTCAAAACGCCCCAAAATGCTCCATATGTACTCTGGTTGACTTCTATTGCGCACCAAGATTGAGTAATGTCAAATAACTGTATCATTCTTACCGGGTGGACAACTGCACTTTTAAGTGTATTTAATGGTTCATAAAGCTTAAACGTGAATGATCAAACTAATTTCACATAGCTATCTGACAGTGATTAATGAGACTGTTTATTTATGTAGCCTTTTTAATTTATACATTTCTTTCCCCATCCTTCATATTACCAATAATTAGTTCGTATAAATATACTTAAACTAAAATAGATTAAAATGCAAATTTGATATTGATAGAGAGATAGCTTCAGTGAAATACCAGGGTATGTGTTTGTGTGCTATTGCCTAGGTACAGTCAAAGAAATTGTATCCGTAATTATTTTTTGATAGTTAACTAATTTCAAATGTTGAAGAGAAATCATATTACAGGTAAAGCTCGTACAGCGGACGATCTTTTATCGTGCGAAAAATATCCGTTCTATAAGGGCCATGTAGCTCTTACAATGACAACTTTAAATTATATGGTTTAACAAATATATTCTATGTCTACCATTTATCTAGTCATGCATTGATTTAATTTGATCATTGTCACTTAATGAGTTAATGTATAGTTGTTCAGTTTCTTCAATAATTTAATTTTGTTACTCTTTTCCTATACATTTTATTTGATTAGAAAAGTTCTATAAAAATTAAAAAGTGGTATAACTATTCTAATATTAACCCTAGATTTTCACGTAATTCATATCTATTTAGCTGCTAATATCTTTGTTTTATTTTACATACCTTATTTTTTCGTACATTTGTTTGAGTAAGTAAATACTGGGTTGAATGTTTTGCAAGGCGTAGTGAAGAAAACAGACTGAAATCTTTCCCGAATTGACTCCCTAAGATGTTTCCCGCTATGTTAGTACCCCTGTTACTTCCACGGAAATAGAGATTATTCTTTTTATTGAAATATTTGGTCAGATAGACGATGAAGTGTCAAAAAAAATGTTAAGGAAGTAATGGTTTTATATTGTTAATAAACTTCAACAACATGTGATGCTAAAATTTTCTGTAACATTATAGACTCAATATAGATTCCGATTATTATATGTACTGTATACGTTATTTTGGTTTCAACATCTATTGTTCTTTTTCTTATGTTTTTTCAAGTATTGCACAATACTTTTGAGCTTTACATATTTACATAATGATTTTTCAAAATGAATTATTTATGGATAAAAATCAAAGATTATTCTTTTGCATATTTCATCCATAAACTCTTCAAAACAAAACCTCGTTAAAATTCTTACTTTGATAAGTAACACGCTTTTTCTTTCGGTGCATGAAACACTCCAAAAACTGCCTCAAATGCACCAATAACTGTCCCCAAATACACTGATAAGTGCTTCAAATGCTCCGATAAATGCCCAAAATGCCCCGATAAGTGCTCCAAATGCTCTTTTCTATCGCTCCTACTGCAAATTTATAGCTCTACAAGTGCTCGTTTTGACCGCTACTACTGCTCTTTTTTAAGTGCCCCAATGTCCTAGCTCTACAGTATGATAATTTGGGTAGAGGTTTTATTTTATTTTCGGTTTCCCTTGATTTCCGAAAAAGTATTTGACTTGGTAAACCATGATAACCAATTGAGAAAATTACGATTTTTTTTTATGGTGTGAATGGCTTCGTATTTCACGGGCTCATATCTTTCAAACACACAGGGTTCGGTCTTGGGACATTTCTTGTTTTTGATTATGAATAATGAAATGATCTTCCTAAGTCGTCTGATATGTTTAAATTTATTTTGTTTACTGATGATACTATCATACCTTATAGCTTCATTCATTATCATCCCAGATTAAGAGTAGGGTAAAGTGGGCACCAGTGGGCACAATGGGACAGTCTACATAACTCTTTCAATATAAGGTAATTTTAGTCAATCGTCTAGTATAGTATTCTTCTATTAGCAGTTCACCAACTCCCATCACTGATAGATGAAGTGTTAAGACGGTTGCACCGTAAATAACAAATTCACTTTCCAGGTGAGTTAAGTCATTTTTTGTAAGGAAATAAAAATGTAATTAAAGACCTATTTGAATAAGTCAGTGCTTCATGAAACTCTTAAAATGAGGATATAGATCTATAGTTAACGTACCTTGTTTCTATTTGGATAATCTCATTCAGTTGATAAGTAATTTGCAATATTTCACAAAATGGCGCTATAAGGTTCTTTGGGACAGTAAAAACAGTCAACACTGGGATCGACAGTTTCCCACTGAACCCCAGTAGGTTCCAATGAACTCAGTTTTGAGTAAAATACGTACTAACATTTCATTTTACTTATTCTTTTCAATCAGATATATGTTACAGATGCAAGATGCCTCGATTTTGAACAAGAACAGATCTTGGGATGGCCTGTCGCTTCTCCATATTGGTTGATATATTGCTACTAACCTCATCAAACTTACTATTACCGCCACTATACTATCCTCATCCGATGAAGATGAATTGGATTTGTCTGATCATTCATCTGATTAAATCAACGATGATGCTTTAACTGTACGAAGAAATTAGGAATTCCTGCCTCTAGAAAATGAGCCAGTTATTGAAAAATATGTCCTTTATGAATTAAACACAGAGCCAAATCATCACTGAAGAAAAAGATATGGATGACGATTTTGAGATATCATATTAAAGAAGACGGCTAAATTCAGATCAAATTATGTTGCTTCGGTGAAGCTGAATGACAAAAACATGATCCTGTTGAAACCGATTATGTGCTGAAACAGTAAGAGGTTCAGCAAACTAATAAATTTGATAATAACTTTGATTTTATATTAGTTCAAGGTCTCCACACTAAATTAAAAAAATCTGTAATGGCTTTAAATTTGTAAAGCTAAGGTTATATAACATATCACAGTAGGCAGAATTTAAATTGATCAAGTATTCTGTTCACAATTAATTATGCAATAAATATTCACATTTTGCTTCTTTTCAGTCTGAGATTCATCAGATGAAAAAACCCACATACTTGAGTAGGCATTTTCGTTCGTATATACGTAGTACATATCTATTCAAATACAGTGTTTTGAAATTAACAGTTCTCTAGATCGGAAAAAGATATTATGGTATATGAAAACTATTAGTAAGAAATACTTAAATAGGTACTTAGATTTTTTATATGGATCCATTATCTTGGGATCAGCTTTGGGACATTTTTTGTTTATTATTTTATCTTTTTCTAGTCAACGGAGAGAGTATACATTAATTTCTAAAACATTACTTATTTAACGAGAAAATAAGGCATATTTTCATAATATATTTTTAAGTCTCAAGCTTAAGATTTTGTAATTATTGTCCCATTGTTGCCAATCTTCTCCTACTTTAATTTCATGAAAAACTTGATAAAGTGTATTATTGGTTCTTCTCAAATAACATAAAGGTAAATATCCTGTCGGAAAAAACTTGGACAGAATGTTCTGGAACAATTCGAGTATTTTAAATTTTTCGGACAGTACAGTGTTCGTAGATAACACGCTTATACTATTTAATATTCATATTTCTTATGTTGTTGGAAAGATTTTCAAAATCGTTTTGTATCCTACGTATAGTAAAGTGCTTTCTGCTTACGTACTTCTATTTTTGATTCAATATTTATTATATATAAATTCATCTGTACATAGCATACTCGATTGAGGATAATTTTCTGTCCAATAAAATATTTATTTCACCGAAGAGGGATGTTATATAATATATAAAGGATAGCATATAATGGGTTTAGGAAAAAATCCCCCGGCGGATAAAATACCCCGCGGGAAAAATATAACCGGAAAAAATTCCAATGGAAACAATCCAACGAAGGGAGAATATCCATACGTCAATAAAATAATATGTAACATTTATTTTCATCCATTTTTACCTTAAAATACATACAAAAAGAGGAAAAAGACAATATCAGAAAGAAATCAAATTAAACAACAGTTAGAAAAAATAAATATAAAGTTTTTAGACTGTAGCTATGAACGTCACATGAAATCTGAAAATTGTAAATACGCTATACAAAACTAAAAGCTTGAATAATACATTGTTGTAGTCCATGATAGAACTATAATCGTCATATTTGTCTATAACTTTACGCAGTTTATTTAAAAAATCTTATTATTAGCAATTCTTCAGAGGAGTGTTACCAGCACTAAGTTGCTCTTAGTGAAATTCCTAAAATGATTATTTTATTACAAAAAAACTTTGTGGTAGTAGATACCCAATTAAAATTATATTGCAGTCACCTATACCTTAGGTGATTAGGTCATCTAATTAACCATACATACACGTAACATATATGTATATATTATGTAGACACATGAGAAAAAAACTAGTTAACTATTGAAGTATAGACTGATGGTAGATGATTTAAAACCATATATATAGCGATATATAACTATCAATAGGCAAATGAGGCACATGAATGTTCAAACGATGCTATTCAGTAAATATGTACACATTGTACAGTAGTGGACAAAATATAAGGGTGGGCAAAAACAAGTTATATAAATCTTTAATTTCATAAAAAGTACAAAACATACATTAATGAAATTTTGCACGTATTTTCATATAGAGCTCATCGTATCAAATTTCAAAGCATTTGAACAAATCTAAGAATAGTTCTATATTTCTATAAATAATAAGCTTACTGGCCCTAATAATTCTTCATATTATGTTTTGCTTCATATTTCAAATTAAAACAAAATTGGAAATTTTATACAGTGTACGTAATACTTATATTTATTATTATTGATTTTGTTTTAATTTAAATTTGATTTATTTTAATATGAATACCAACTATTTTAAATTGAATTTGATTAATCTTAGATTGATTGATCTTTTCTAATTTGAACTTGATTTATTTTAATTTGAACTTGAGTTTTTTTAATTTGAACTTGAGTTTTTTTAATTTGAACTTGAGTTTTATTAATTTAAACTTGAGTTTTAGTAATTTGAACTTGAATTTTTTTTAATTTGAATGTCATCTTTTTTAAATCGATTCGATCTTTTTTAATTTGATGTTGATGTTTTGACCGTAAAATGGTGTAGACTTTGACTGATAATTTTTATCATTCTATATGGCTTATGACTAATTTAAGTTAATAGTAAATGATCTGTTTGGTCTACTACATTTTCTTTCATTAATATAAATTATTTTAATGAAAATCAGAATTAGGATCAATCTATGACAATGTATTTGAAATAATTGAATTAATAAATACAATGAGATGTTGCTTTCTGTGAACGATCTTTTAACACGGAAGCTAATGAAATCAATACATTAAATATACTTGAATAGCGGCATCCCTAATAAATTTGTATCGTCCTAAATGAATATATATTCACCAACTTAACCCTAATGAGTTTGACTATCAGAATGAACGGGAAGATTTGACTATAAGTGTTGAAAAACACATGCCATATTTATAAACCTACGATATTGCAATTTTTACAAGTTGTTAGTATATAAACTTAACTAATATGTTCCAAATTTCAAGTAAAAATATTGAACATATGAGGAGAAATAAATGCATAGGCATAAAAGACATTTGCAACTGAGAGAGGAGAGCTGTGATTGGGTGGAGTGTGACCCAATCACAGCTCGTGTATGTGTGTGTACTACATGAAAATGTGAACTGATGAGTGTTTATGGGCCGACCAAACTGTATTTCTACGTTGCCACACGTTACGACAACATTGATTTTCTAATTTACGTGATTTACGCCGATATTTCTATATTTTTTAACTTCTAAATATGTAGGAACAAAGTCAAGAAAGGCCCGTGAACTTAAAGGATTGACTGGAGAGATATAAAGTAAGGACATAAAGATATAAAAAGGATATGCCTAGAAAATACACATCAACAAGCACGCTCTCTGTAGATAGCGTTTTTAGTCGTCCAAACTGCGGTGAATATTTACGGGTTCGAGGATGTATTACACTGGAAGATACATAAGATTGAGATCTAATAAACCAACAGTCCAACAGTGAGGACACATCTCATAGGACCAAAAGATAGGATTGTGCTCTCTGCACCAGTTCTCATTAAGATTCTGTGTGTGACTTAGCACCGTGTCGTTGGTATTTACTTATAGTTTCCTAGCTGAAGTGATCCTTATCATATTCTAACCTTTTGGTTCAGAATGTTTTTCAACTAAACTTTTGGCGTTATTTTTTCCGCCTTGAGTAACAATAATTATGGGTGACCTCCAGGTTTGTAAAACGGCGGATCAGACCATTAAGGAAACTGGCTTCATTGTTTCGTAGTTTTTTTTTTATCATAAGAAATATCTTAAACATTTCTTGCAATTTCTGCCGTTTATTAATACATATTTACACTCTGTAAAATCATGTATTAACATTGCAGGCATGGTCCGCTTTTATTATACCCCAATTTCATTTAATCTTACGAAATTGCGAGACATGACTCGGAGTGTATAATCTTGATTCATTTAACACTTCACTTTTTTATAATAAGACTAGAAGAATATGGTTTTGAGGGCAAAGCTCGACTTAACGTATATTGAAATCGTAAGTAAAAAAAAACGAAAGAAATAAAAGTATTAAAATAAAACTATAGCTGAACTCTCACTCAATATAGGTTAGCAATTAGTTTAATGCTTTGATTTCCATACCTGAAGGTATCATGAACACCAATTAAAATGAATGTTAAAATAATATTATTATATTTTTTCCTACATGCACAATTATACATAAAACAAAGTGGAAAACTAATTAATAACCTATAATGAGTGAGAGTCTTGGCGTAGTTCAATATTAAAGCTTTTAATTTATTCTCTACTTTGAACTATCATAACAGAGCTTTCATAATTTCAAAATACTCTAAGTTGAGACTTCAAAATGTTGTCTTTCAATATAACCCATGGAATGAAAATGTTACAGGAGTAACCATTATGTATTAATTTCTAGTCACAAGTTTCTGTTACAATTATTTGCAATAACTCTAAGTCGTGATTTCAGTAATAGAAGCAGGTACTGCCTGTATTTTGAAAGTGGTCTTGTATAGGTTGCGTGATAATTATAGGAGAAACATGTTAGTATCTGAAATTCGCTCGATAATATTCAGAAACTACACTTAATTTGATTAGATGTGGAATTTGATTGAGCCTGTACTGCTAAATTCAACAGTACGAATCTAAAAACAAGACACGAAGGTGCTTTAATTACTGCAGCGGGTGGACTAGCAGCCTTTCCAGTGACTATATATCATTTATTGGGACATCGATTTCAGATTCAGTTGGATTTTTTTCAGGAGGCTTATCATTCACATTTCTGCACTCCTTTTGTTGCTAATCTGCAAAATATATCGTGTCGAATTAATAAAGGGCAGATGTAGAATTTGAAGTAGTTAAACAATCATTTTCTCCTATGCTTTCATTTTCAATGATATGTATTCATTTTCTCTTGCAAAGTTTCCAAACTATTAAAAGATGATCAGGTTTTTCTGGGTTAAAATAAATGTATAGTTATAATAAATAAACAAAGGCCACTTAAATTCTAAATATATTAAAAAAAATCTGCTACCCACCTTACTAATTACTAAAACATCTACTATCTTCCTAATAATTGCAAAGCATTTTTTCTGAATGAGAACAAGTTTTAAATCAAGAAGATAGGAAAAATGAAATTTATTACTCAATGCGATATCCACGTGGCTATAGTAGTGAATTAGTGCTCGATCCAACCTCCACGATGTTCAGCTATTTCCTCTTGTTTCTATTCCATGATCTAATGGACCAGGGTGTTTGGAGGAGCTCTGATGATTCTCGGGAACAGTATTATTTGTCATTCATCCTACACTAAAAAAATACGAATCATAATAACTTAAAATTTTAGTTTTCATTTTGTCCCAAAACCGGCTCAAATATGTATGTCAATTTGACTCATCATAGTAGACTCACAATTTTTTCTAATCTATCCGTATTCAGCTATCTGGGAAGAATTTTTTACTTATTAACTATTTCATTTGATATCTTGTTTAAATATCACCTCAAAATGACTCGTTCATACTTCCTTGATTTAGCAAGGCTGCCTTTATCATGACCGCCAATCGGTCGACTTTAGAATGAGGCCAATCAAAAGGAACTGTGTCTTGATTCAGCAAAGACTTCTCTAGTAGCATAGAGTGGTTTCATATGGTTTTCTCTCTTGATTAAAAATATACCATTGAAAAATTCCTTTAGAAAATACAGGAAACCCTATGTAAAAGAGTATACAATGAAATACGATTTTTTATATTTTATCAAATCATATTCCATGTGATAATTTCTTGATTATTAAATGGAGTATTTGATAATCTAGAAATTACTCATGTAATCAAGTATTTACATTAGTAGATACGCAACCTTAAATATTTCTTCCATTTTATATAAATAGGGGATCATCTATTTATCTACCATAAATCAATTGAGTAATTTACCAATTCTAATTTCCGATATTGCACATCTTCACGTTTTCTCTGAATATAAATAATTTAGTAAGTATGTATCAGTAAATACTCGAATTAGAAATGATTCGTACTACTGTATATTTTTTCTGATAATCAGTAACTAATGATCTAAATTACATGTGTGATGAATTTTGCCACAAGAACATAATTAGTATTAATTACACACATCCAAACTGGAAATAATGCATACAAGTTAATTAGCAGAGATTGATACACAGTTGATTAGTAGATAGCAGGATTGTGTTCATTTTTATGTATAGAGTTAATCAATATATGGATGATACTCAGCCAACATCATACGTGTTGTTTGCTACGTTTCAGTATATAATGTAGCCCTCATACTAGACTATTAATTGCTAAGTTTCAATTATATTAATTGTGTAATCATCAAGTGTCTAGAACTGGAATTAGATTAATGTAATTATAAGCACTTGGTTCTTCAATAAGTCAACGCTTTTCCTTTGTATATGAAAAATCAATTTCTCTAGTCTTCAAAAAGTGTTACAAGACATATTTATTAAATTCATTGTGAACTGTACAGTGATGATAGATTGTTCTTAGTTTTTGACCTCGACGAATAAACCACTCATTCCAGATACCTTGACTTTGACATCTCCAAGTTTGTTTTTAATTTCCCGATCCAGTTCTATTGGGCTTATATCCTTCATAATATTGCATCCAGGTAATTTGACATTGAAATTTTTGAATAGTAAGGTTCGTTATTCCAAAACCGGCTGTCAAACTCCTGGAGCTTTTTCAAGCCTCTATACGTTTTTCTTTGTCGTATTTTTTCTCTTTCTTCTAACTTAATTCCAATCTTCATTGTTATTCAATCTTTGTCTAGTTGATTGTTACCAGTAGCCTTAGTCAGGTTAGCCTTGTCTCCACTGAACCCTTTTCTCCTAGTCGTATTTTCTTGCCCTACAAGTACAGGTTTGGCCTGGTCTCCACCACGCCCTGGTTCTGTAGCAGAGTCACGAACAGCTCCCACCTGAACAATAGGAAGCTGACCGGGCGCCACACTCCCACTACATTTTGCAGTGAGAGTCCCGTCAACGCCGTTAGCGTTTATTTCATTGTTTGAATTTTTCATAGTTACTATTTATGCTCTATATATAGGGAGATTGGTTAATGGGGTCTACTTCCCCAGTTATTCTCTTCGTAGCTGAGCCATATCAGTTGAAAGTTTTTTTCATCCAAGGGACCGTTTATGATTGGATCTAACAGAGGGTCGAGACCCCAGCTAGTATAGCATCTACCATTATTGGCCCACATAAACCCCCTCACCACTGCAAGGTGGATGGCTCGAGGTGAGATATCGACCAAATAATAATAGCGTTTAATTATGATAGCGATTAAACTAAAAAATATTGCAGATAAAAGTATTTGGTTTGATATAAATTAGAATTATATTTGCAAAATTATTTTGAGGTAACTACAGATATCAATAATCTGTCTTACTAATATGAATAAAAGTTTATCAAAATTAGATTTGTATGAGTAAGAATCGAAAGCCACCAAAGAAGATTTAGAGAAAAATGAATTGAAGCGACGTCAATTCATGGAAGAAAAAGTTTTAAATAATTCCTAACTTATTTATTACAATACATATTTCAATGAACTTTGCAGCAATAAACACGGTTGTATATCAGATATCCAAAATGGATCAAAAAACACCAAGATTAAGAAACTGTTTGACTGTTTGGATGTCAATGAGCCATGCATTTATATCTTCGTACGTATAGCAAAGGATTATTTTAATTGATAATTTTAGTTGAAACACAACAGTTTACAATTTACTAATATATCAGAAAGTACAATCTGTTTTTTAAGCTTATGATAATTTTTTCGTAATATTGTTGAAAATGGAGTATCAAAAACTTTATTAAATGGATATCAGAAATATTTAGTGAACTATACAGTTATTTTCTGCAGTTTTAATATTATGATACAGTACCTTAGTTACAAAATGTTATGTAATGAAATTCTTCTTCTTTTGAAGTCTAGAAAAGACCTTCAACAACTCTTTTCTTTGAGTTTCACTTGTAAATTTTGATTTATATCAAAAATATGGGTAGGTATACTAGATTTAAAACTACATATACATGGTTCGTTAGTTAGCCGTTGCTATCATTTTAATTGTAATGTGGCCTAATCAACTGACATGTTCCTTTTTCAGCATACAGTAGGAACCACAAAAATGTTTCCGCTTTTTCAAATAATAATTATATATCGTTTTCTAATGTACAAAAGAACTGTATCTTGGTCTCTTTTTCTCCACCTCTTATTATACTGTTAACCGATAAAAACTATTTTTAACTGATGGACATATGTAGTTTAAGAACAGGTAAACAGAGAGTGAGGGTGACTATTTTTGTCATTGCGCGAAGGTCATTCTTAGAGCTAACTCTGTTATTTTACTTACTAAATGGCAATGAATAAAGGAGAAAATTTTTAATGGTAGATATTTTAATACAGGGTGCTTACACTTCTTCCTTGGAAACTATTTTGAAATAGAACAACTTCAGTGACATTTTGATCTCATTGAAGTTTTCACTCTGATTATTCGTTCTTCGCTTGTTCATTGCATGGTTATAAGACCTGCTTCACACTTGTATTTTTCACACTGCGGAAAAAAGCTCTTCTTAAAATGTGTTTATACTTGCATTTTTTATCGATGATGGAAAAATCACATCGAATTTTTACTTCAACGATAAAAAAACGCAAGTGTGAACACATTTTAGGAAGAGATTTTTCCGCGCTGTTAAAAATGCAAGTGTGAAGCGAGCCTTAACCATGCAATGAACAAGCGAAGAACGAATATTCATAGTGAAAGTTGTTCTATTTCCAGATAGTTTCTAAGAAAGAAGTGTAAACACCCTGTATTAAAATGTATATCATTATATTTTTTTTTTTATTCACTGCCTTTTAGTAAGTAAAATCACAGAGTTAGCTCTAAGAATAACCTTCGCGCAATGACAAAATTAATCACCTAAATTCTTTGCTCACCTGTTCTTAAACTATGTCCATCAGTTAAAAAAAGTTTTTACCAGTTAATAGTACAATAAGAGGCGGAGAAAAAGAGACCAAGATACCGTTTTTTTCGTCCATTGGCTAACGATTTACAAGTATTTGAAAAAGAGGACACATTTTTGTGGCCCATACTGTAGTGATGTTTTTTATTTTTAACACTATAGCCAAAATTATACATAGGTATATCTTATTTCAAGAAATGATTAATAAATATATATGAGTAATGTGTTTATAGAGATAAATAAAAATGGAATTTAAACAAATTTTCATCATTTTGATTGGTGTTTCATCAAATATAGCAGCATTAATAACAACACTAAATGGAGTCGCCATTCCAGCAAGTTTGACTTTCAAGTCTCTCATCATCGAGTCTCAAACAAAAGCATGTAAGTTGATTACTTTTAAGGCCATACAAGATAATTCCATTTTATTTTGCTAATTTGATGATACTCTTTTCATGATTTCATGAAATTGCCAACTGTTTTGTAAATCTCTTAAGTGTCGTTCAATCAAGCAGAATCACAAAATAATTTTTGACATTTCAATATCAGTGTAGTCACGATATAAATTTGCTAATACATGGAAGTTTAGATTTCCAGAACCTTTTTTACAAAAAAATAATCTTATATCTTACTTAATAATATAAGTAAGTTAATGGGTGATAAGATTTCTGCTCCAACTAAATGGTATATATAGTATATATATAATATGTTGAAATGGTTAATATTTTAACTAAGCTTATGTAAGTACTGAGTACCTAATATAATTAAATTTTAAAATATTCTTATTTCGGTTACTTTAGCAGATACTTTCTTATCTGAAGAGAGGAAAAAAATATATAGTATTCTAGGATATGATTTATCACATATATTGTTTATTTCGAACCAATCTAATTTAAATAATTGAATACACAATTTTAAATATATTTTTTGTATCTGAAACTTTATGTTTCTAATATACAACTTTTTGAATTGAGATTCAACGAAAACTTTGAATATCAGCCGTGCTTGAAGCTTATCTTTCTTTCTTTCTAATTTTGTCGAGTCAATGAAAATTTAATCTCCTTAACGAACCATTATGAACATTTGATTGCAATATACTAAGATTACCTAAAAACTGAGAAACTTCATTTTTTAAATATCTTCTATATAGCTACCTAACTTTTTATGATATACATAAATCAAATAATTATATTTTCAGTAATATTTTCTTAGTTTATTGACGATCATTTCTGTTTCAGGTTCATGTTGGACTCAGTGCAAACTGGACTCACTATGCATGTCCATGTCTTTGGTCTCATCATCCAGCAACAACATGACTGCTATGTGTCACTTCAGTGAAAAAACATCCACGGAGTTAATGACCTCAGGATTGGAGACTGATCCTAATGCGATAACTATTTTCAGAGGTAAGTAAGAGTATATTATTATTAAAAATAGAGAAGTGGCGGCGCCACATTTTCCCAACCAGTCAGGCTTCGGCAGTATTCCATTTAAACTTCATTTTTTTATATAAAAATATGTAGGCCTACTTATGATTAATTATTCAGTTACCCTCTAGTAATATATTTTTATTAGTTTAATTAATTGGAAGTTAATGATTGCTACTAAATACATGATTGGTCACAACATAAGTTACCTTTAATCTTTATTATTTCTAAAGTTTAATTTGGAACACTTTAGAATAATGATCTGAGAGAAGAAATCTTTTCCTGAGAATGCAGAATAATTTCGTATAGAAATTACATCGTCAGATGTCATTTATTTAAAAAAATTACAATGAATTTCTTGTGAATCTACGATATATATGGATGGTTATAACAGAAAGAATTCTATATTTTTATTATTATTTCCATGAAATAATTGATAAATAATATTTTGAATTAGACATTTTATACTGAACAGATGCACTCGATATCACTACTCCAACAATTACCACCACCACAACGACAACTACGACCACTACAACGGCACCAATTGAGAATTGTGATTTCACAGACTACTCTGTACCAAACGTTGGATCGTTCAAGTATTCTGGTGAATGTAAAAAGAATTTTGAACTTTCAAAATCGATTTGTTCAAATAACGGCGGAACTTTGGCCGTGTTATCAAACCCTGAAAAATTCACTGCAGCTGCAACTTTTTTTGAAGGTTAGTTACAGAATAATCAATTTTATCAATTTGGTTCAATAACTGGCTGCAGTCTTTGAAAACATAATGATTTTTAATTTTTATTCATAGATTAAATTTAAAAATGAAAAATATAATATGAACATTAAATATTTATGAACGTCCGAGACACTACATATTTTTTTCGCTTCTAGCTTCAAATTCATTGAAGGCCATTTTATTTAGTTCTCCCTAAATATTTCCTTCTATAAGCACGTTTTTGAACCGCCTTGTGAAGAGTAACTAAAAAAATATACTTGAAATAAGTATACAAAAAACAGGCTTTTAAAACTAGTATCATAATGTTACATGTAATTTCCAGAAATGATTAATAACAAAAAAGAATAAATATTTGATCTCCTAAATGAAATTTCAAAATAGTTCGCGATGTAGAAAGAAGCAAAAGCAATTGACATATTCTGTAAAGTACATGAGCTTCGAATTTCCTCCAGTACTTAGCAATCATGACACATTGTGTCAACATGGAAACTAGGCGGTTTGATGGAAAAGAGACGACAGACTGAATAGTAGCCTAGAAATTACATGGGGTTGCTGTGGTTTTCTATTATGTTACTTTGGGAATAGGTTGGTTCAATGTGGCGAATCCATCCCATTGAATTGTCATATAGGCACCCTGGCACAACTTGATTAATATATAGAGTATCAACATTATATGGCTCAAACTTGATTAACATATTGGCAACATCTTGGGCCAAGATGTTTTCAACGCAACAGACCATTTTGTCACCATGGTTGCCCATTTTGCAAATAACCACACCAGTACCAATACAATTTGTCAAACTAGTGCCCACATGGCCACCACTAACTAGTGTTGCTTGGTGTAATATCTTCTTTTAATAATTTAACCTTCTTGAGAGTACGAAAGGTCTGCAATTAAAAACATTTTTATAATCAAACAACTATTAAAATTGACGAACGCATTAAATATTTCAAAGAAACATTAAATATTTTCAAGGGATTGTTCCATATGAAGGTTTTTCTTTTCTTTATTATTGATCGCAAATTTTGAAATCATATATACATATTGAACATCGAATGAGGAATCTTTTTTATTCAATGTCAAAGTCACACTTTTCTTCTTACGAAACGAGATTTTTGGAGAAAACGTGATTTTAGGGGGGAATGTGAAACAAATGTGTGTGAAAGAAATATTAATGTGTTTGAAAGAAATGTATCTCCTCTATCAATTTTGAAATACAACGGTGATAAGGGGATCATCGGATTCACAAGACTTGAGTAACAAACTAAGGTCTATTTAGATTAAAAACTCTTACTCTGATTATAAATAATTAAGAAAATAAATTTTAAAAATTGTACTTTTGGCTCTCCAGAAAAAAAGAGTCCTTTCAAAATGGGTTTCCTCATTTAGAAGAGATAATTGGAATAAATAAAGACAAATCATTGTCAGAGTTTGTCCATTTTGAACGTATGGTTCATTTTCCTGCTATAGGTCAGAATGTTACTACAGGCAGCCTTTCCTCCGTCTGTAAATCTAGTAGAGAATTTACAGAAGATGATATTATAATGGGATAAAATCCTCCAAGGTGCCTCCATATACAGCAATGCTACTCCAGAATAACAAGAACATAGAGCAAAATAATGTTCCCTCTGCTTCATACTGATTTTTCTATCTCAACTGATCCTAAATATTTTAGACTCTGTAGAACAAAATTACTGTAACTAACTATGTTTGAGGTAGATATTATTATCAAATGGTAAGAAGGAAACATCACTTTGTTGGCCCCTGCAAAATTTTTTATGATGTAGCTACTCAATTTGTCAGATACAAATATAAAGTTATAAAATTTAATGTAGTCCAGATATACAAATGGAGCTATAATGAGAGGTTACAGGTACTACAATACATAACAAAAATTTTGGTGAAACTGATCTGAAAATGAAAAATAAGATTTTGATATAGTGTCTTCAAAATCTGAACGACTGGTGAACAATTCAGTAATCTACACTTGAAAGTACTTAGACGTAACTTGAAAAACAATGTAGGAGTCTAAGAGAATGTACTTCACGTATCATAATTATTTCAAATAAATGTTAGTGACTATAGGATTATTTAAGGTTGTTTTTATATCGCTAGATACTACAATTGAAAAAGATAATAATTGTCTGTAATATTTATTATATAACGATGATCTTCTGTTTTAATATTTGTGTTTAGTGTACTTGCATTTTAAACTTTGATATATATTCAATATTTTACTTGCCATAAAAAAAGGTAAACTAACTATATCATTGTTTTAACTATAACTAACAATAAAAATCAAGTGAAAAAACTCTGAGGACAACGTTATCTAATAAATAAAAAGTCATATGCGACAGATACATCCTTCATTCATCGTATAATTAAGGCATAATGACATTTATTAATAGTGCGGGTTAAAATAGCCCTCAAGGTCTACCGAGGAAGTTTGTTTTTGCAGTCCACCTAGTGTTAACCAGCCAAATCTTACTTATGAAATGAATTCTATAAGCCAGTCAAATACTAGCTGATTATCTCACAAGTTGTCTCTGTAGAACCGGCTCCATGAAGAACAGGAACATATATTTTGTAAAAATAATAGTACATAGTATAGAAAATGGAATATACATAAGCAGAATATTAATAAAATTCTATTCTGTAGTTCTATTTATTTAAAAGACACGTCAACTTAGTACACAAAGCGACAATGAACATTGGTAGTTAAAATATGAACAAAAAACTACTTATTTTAGGATACAGTTAACTTTTCCTCGAGATCTTTATTCAATCTAGATCTTAATTCAATAATAGGAAATTTTTGAACGTCCTTTTGGACGGAACACAATCGTTTCCTCTAACTTAATTGGGGTGCTGTTTCATCCAATATTTTAAATAAATAAAAAAAATCAAACCATGTCTATCAATATGTTCGAATCAAGATTATGATGCCAAATTGCTAGGCGTTTCTATTTTAAACCTCTTGCATGCAAGAAACAGCCATCAATTTTGACAATATTTCACCTGCAATAAATTATTAATGATTATTAATGTCTTTAGTATTCTTCTATATTAGTATATTACTTACGAAACACTCTTCACAATTTTTATCGTGTGTTTTTTTAATAATCTATATTGAAATATCAAATTATCCGTAATAAAATATCATTCTTTCTATCACAATTAATTATTTTCACTAGGGGTGCTCGAACATTCAGAATCCGAAATGTGGGTTGACGTGAAGTACTACACCAGCCAAGGGAAATACGTGTGGGGGGATGGAACGGAGATTCTTCTAACGGATGCTAAGTGGAAGACAGAACATCCCAAGAAATCTGAAGACGGGCAATGCTTAACATGGAAATACGATGACAATTATCACTATCACATAAAGGAGAAAAATTGTGATGATGATAAGCGAATTTTGTGTGAAATGTAGATTCGTTATTAAAGGGGCAGTACTCTCACTGGCAGATTAGCAAGAAGTTTCTTATATATTTATAGAGCTCAATAATCTGAAATATTAATATTTCCTGGAATATCAGATTTCCTGAAAAATCATATTTCCTGAAAAATCATATTTCCTGAAAAATCATATTTCTTATCAAAACTGCTAGACCACTATAACCACTAAATCTCTTGTCATGTGTATATTTAAACAAACAATTAATTCATGGCTAAACATCTTAAGTTAATGCGTGATAGCTACTTAAGTGTTCTTGATTCATTTTGAATTCAATTTACAATATATAGTTTTATTAAGAACTCCACTTTTCCTATAATATAGTATATTCGATTATTCATTATATCTCCTGTGTGCTCACTCTATATCTCTCGACTTGAGGGTGCCACTTTTTATTTTATAATTTTATTCCACATTTCAACAAGTTACGAATATATTAATATTACACATATGAATGTTATAAACAAATTTGGCCCAATTTGACAAAATTTTGATCTTGACTATACTGCATATTAAAGTTGAAACATTCTATTGTAAATGAAAGATGAAAATATGTAGGAAGCCTCTACTTTTCTCATATTGCCAGTATGGACATCTATTTTATGTTTCTAACGTATATGCAATCAGAGAATCAGTCGGTCTTCTAAGAGAGAAAGTTATGGTGAAGTCCAAGATGAAGAATATCAGATCTAATTCAATCTTCACCACAGATTTCAGGATTCTCTCTAAATACGCCATAATTACTTTACCTCAATTATTGTTTTACCATAGTACATCATATCAAAGAAAATGATCACTTTTCAATCTATGATACTTTGTAACTTGAATTTGATGGCTTATACATTCATACCCCACTTTTATTACACCTCGCTCTTATTACTAATAAGATCAAGGTATGACTCATAATATTATAGAATTGTTACTCTTTTAAAAATTCCTTTTTGATTTATTTACATGCATGAGTTCAGGTATCATGGATACGAACTAAAATAAATGATAAATACATTTTATTGTATATTTTTTTACGTATCCGAAAATGTAGAACCACCTGATAACTTGAAACTCACCCTACGGCCCAAAATATTCTTCAGTGCATACAGTTACTGCACACAGAGAAAGAATTAGTTAAATCAAATGAAATATGTTTTGTTTTGACTTAAATATATGGTTTGGTTTTGCATCTACCTTCGTGGTGAGTTCCAGGTACTATTTAAAAGGAATTAATATTTACGTTGGTTATGACTCACATAAAAGATTAAAAACAGTAGCGCCAACTCTCATAGTAAGTAAATTTATATACCAGATACATACATTGGATTAGCAGTCTTTGTGAGAATTGCTACAATATAGTATGACTATGTCATAGTTCTTTTAACATGCGTTAAAATTTTCATAGAAGTAACTTTTAACTCTCATAGCAAGTTTATTCAATCCAAAAAATGAATTGAAATAGATAATGTTTGGTAACACATCACGTCATAGTTTCGTCAAGAATTAGCATAAAATTATGATCATTTCTTGCTTTCTTCATTGATCGGATAAGGTAAGTTTTAAAACTAAGGTATTCCTTTTACAATACAAATATTTATTTTTTACAAAAATGAATATAAAAAAACATGTTTTCATTCGTATGAATTAATATTTCTCAGAGGATTACAATTCACTAACAGATTCTCTGGAGAAGATAGAAATAATTCACAGCATTTATTGTAACCAAAAACCTACACCTTGAAATAGATGTCAGTCATGCACTATCACTGGTGGCAATTATTGGGCATAGTAATTCAATTTGCCTTTTTTGATGTGATTTGCGTCTTTTGAGGAGAAGTTAAAAAAAATTCTGGATATTATTTGCTTGTTCGTGTTTTTCAGTATTATCATTAAACTCTCATTTTTGTTATGAAAATAAAAGTGTTTTTTTCTGGTTTTGTTGGAGTAAGTGAAATCGAGTAAAAATATTTTCTATTATCGGGGTATGATAGAACAGTGAAATAATGAAAAATCATAAAACCCTTTTTTGTTGGCAAACTCGCCTTAATTTGTTTCTAGGTTATCATATAAATCTATTACTAAGCAGGAAATTTTGAGAAATATTAGTGACAGAGTTATATTTTGTGAGGGAGTTTACTATAAGTATCGACTTTACATGTTTACATGTAAGTATCGACTTTAAAATTTCGCTAAAATAAATATAAATTTACAGTAAGTACAACTATAGTACAATATTCATTGATTGAATGGAATGATCATCAAGATAATTAATTTGGAAAAGATCATCAAGATAAATAATTTGGAATGATTAAACAACTAATCTTATTTTACATCAGTTACAGCTCTATAATGATTTATTATTATAAATGTTTTGGAGGTTTGATAATTTGTTAAGTATTTTAGCAATAGTTTTACCGGTAATGTTAATCCAAAAACAATCCATAAAGAGATTATTCTCCTTGTATCAATTCATTTTTAGAGTGAAAATAAAATTGTTTGAGCAAACCAATAATGAACATTCTTACCAGCACCAAAATGAACACTAAATATAATAGTGTCATCATTGATATTACTTATAGCAAGGTGTTTCGGCGAAATTATTGAGGAAAGTATCATTTAATACAATAAATATAGTCTGAAAGAGATGAATCATTTAATGGTAAAGTAAACTTCACTTCTGAGAATATTTGATCAAATAATTAATGTACACTTGATCAAATTTGCAAAACTAATAATTGGAGAAGGAAAAAAGAACGAATATAGGTAAATTAAATAATATATGTCTAAAAATTATGTACTACAATTTCTGTATTTTAATTGTCGTATCAATTGGTGCTTCACGTTTACTCAAAAAGCTTCATCTCAAAAAGATAAAAAAACATGACGCATAGTTTTGATACTATGATGGTTCTAGGAAAATTCGATCTCGGAAAACATGGTTTCGGAAAATTCGGTCTCATTTTATAGTTATGTTGTTAAAGAACAACAATAGAAAAAGTTAAAATTATGAGCACTAAAATGTGAAGTGTATTTATTAAGATCTGATAGCATCATTAACCGTTGTAAAATGATATGCAACATTAGTAAAAATTGTGACATGTTATGACATTTACGTATTTAACATGAGATTTGAGCGGAAAATTCTGAAGTCTGAGGTATAAATAAAAACTTATCAGTTAGATGTAACTTGCTGATTTTATGTGATCTACAAAATGGGTTAATGTCTATTAGACGCATTACTCGTACATTTTGTTTTTTTTAGTCAATAAAATGTTTTGAGCTAGGTTGATTTTAAATTGGAAATACTAAAATTCAGTAATTGGAATTTTTAAACTGTTTTTTTGTCAATGAAAACTCATATTGCATATGGTATTAGACAATAATATAATTTCAGTGACATTAAAATATTATCAGAGCTAATGAGTAAGATTTGGTTTTAGATACATAATTGAGACATACTATACTAACAAAATTAATATTCATAAAGTATATAAGCCTATATGTGCCCTAAATTGTAGAAAACATATAAGAAAATAATATTTCAATTATTTTTCAATTTTATTCAAAATCGATTTTCAATGACAAATTAAAAAAAAAAAGATTTTACAGATCTGTATTATAAATGAATTGAATTGATCCAATTTGTGATTGAGTTCGTTGGCTGAGTATTTTTTATTCTGAGACCAAATTCTCCAGACCGCATTTTTCAAGACCGAAATTTCCAGCAACCAATTTTGATACTCTATGTTATTCAAGAGCATGAATTTAGTACTTCAATGATACACTTTCTCTTAATAATCCAGTGCGATGCACTTAAAATAAGTATACTGAAATTGCTCCCATTATTTTAATGAAAGATAATCTGAGACATTAAAGTGCATCTCACTGAAATACTCTCAAGGTCTTTGCGCACATACGTTCTAGCCTCTAGACTCTAGAGCAATATATTATTATAGTTGATGCACCTTCCCAGGGAGAATATTAGGGTGAGGTCATAGAAGATTATGGTGGACAGACATTATAGGGGGCTAGATCTTACGTGATTATAGATAATATTCGATATATATCATCCTTGTGCAAAACATCCTATAAACATCTATAGTCACCATAATATTTCCTAACCATGATGTATAGTAGATTATATCAACCAAAATCTCCGAATATTTTCTGATAATGTTCCTAATATGAACTTCTATGAATAAACCATCTTGAATCTACGAAGATTTTCTGATAATAATCCTACTATGAATTTGAATGGCTGTAACATCTTAAATCTGCAAAGATTTTCTGATGATATTTCTTATATGAACTTCTATGATTGAACTATCTTAAATCTCCGAAAATTTTCTGATGGTATTTCTTATATTAATTTCTATGACTGAACATTCTTAAATCTACGAAGATTTTCTGAAGATATTCTTTATATGAACTCCTATGACTGATCCATCTTAAATCTTCGAAGATTTTCTGATGGTATTTCTTAAATGAACTTCTATGACTGATCCATCTTAAATCTTCGAAAAATTTCTGATGGTATTTCTTATATGAACCTCTATGATTGAACTATCTTAAATCTCCGAAGATTTTCTGATAGTATTTCTTATATGACCTCCTATGACTGAACCATCTTAAATCTCCGAAAATTTTCTGATGGTTTCTCTTATATGAACTTCTATGACTGATCCATCTTTAAAATTCGAAAATTTTCTGATGATATTCTTTATATGAACTCCTATGACTGATCAATCTTAAACCTTCTAAGATTTTCTTATTATATTTCTTATATGAACTTTTAAGACTGATCCATGGATCAGTCATAGAAGCTCATATAAGAAATACCATCATAAAATTTTCGGAGATTTAAGATAGTTCAATCATGAACTGGAAACTACCAACCAAATTACCAAAGTTACTCTTTAAGTACCTTCTATGACAGATGAATATAAACTAGACATGACCCACACTTATCCAATTGTCATAAGTCTGAGTCATAATAAAAGCGGCACATGCTTATAAAACGAATGTATTATAGTAGTGTTTCACATTTTAAGCATAAAAGGTACCAGTACTTCCTCCGGCATCAAAATTTTTCTGATGTTGTACATTTTCATATCCATATCCACTTATAATTATTGTCATTACTGGTGCACTTCTTTTACTCACTGTACAGCTGAAATACCACTTCGTTCACTTTCGAACAACTGTTTGGGTGACCATATGGAATGGCGGAATTTTGAGCCCAATTTAATTGATGAAAATGTTATGTGATAATTATTTGAATTACCTATAGACTGACTTTTTAGTTTGCTATTCGATTTTTCCAAATCCCAAATATTTTTTTTAGTGCAAAGTTGAGCCAGGACTCACTCATTGGTCTAGAACTATCTGACAGTGTCTGAATGGTAAGTTTCCAAACAGGTGGTTTGACAGATGTTCAGATGGCGACATGAAAATTAAAAAGCATTCAAAACAATAGCCGCCAAACTGAAATATGTTACAACTAGATTATGTGTTCTCGGTAGAGCGCATACCTTCGCCGCCGCTTTGACCCGTTCTCTCCCAAAATTTGATAAACTGCTAACTGGATAATAACCAATCGTACCACAAAGTTTCATGCAATTTATGGTGCAATACTGTTTGAGTTATTGAGTTATAAATGACCTTGACCTTTGATCGGATCGCTTCCAAAATTCTACCAGCAGGACACTGGACATGGACCAATCGTTTCAATGAATTTCAGGCAATTTGGTTTCACACTTTTTCAGGTATGCGAATAACAAGATGATGAATAAATAAATAAATAAATAAATAAGTAAATAAATAAATGCCGATGAAAATATGACCTTCCCGCATTCTGCGAAAGTAAATATTTATACCAAGTGAAATATAACACAAAATAGAAAGAAAAATTGAGATTGTATACAACAAACTGAATATATATATATACATTTTTTTTTTAAATTGTTAAATGTTATTATATAGTTTTTTGGTACATCTGTGAGAGATTATTAAATGAAACAGATGAACATGAAATAAGGTAATGATGATATTTAATTAATGACTCACAAGTGTTAATGATCAACTGACATCTAAAAATTTCCATACATATTTATTCAGATCTTCATTTAATAGGTTATATCACTTATTCGTTGCTTCTTCTAATTTTAATTGTGAAGACTACCGAATATAAAAACTCTCTTCACTAAGCAAATAATGATGTCTATATTTTAAAATATTATAATATATCGTTACAGTCCTCATGTTCTGCAATCTTGTATTGCTTTCAGTTCACGATTATTTATCCACAGAAACGTCGAATATACGTTACTGTTGTTTATCGGTAATTTTAAAGTACAGTAAAACTACTGAGTTACGAAGTTTTTTTTTTTTTTTGAAGCACCCGAGTAATGAAGGACCTGAATTATGAAATGATCCTGAGTTATGAAGTATTTTCTTTGTTTAAATCATAGAAAACGCTATTTCTTGAGGTATAACTAAACCTTTTCTAAGTCAAGTTCTCAGAATTGAATAGGGAATTGACAAAAGTGAAAATCATATTACAGAAGTGAAAATGAAAAATGCAAGTATAACAAGCTATTACAAAATAGAAGTTTTTATAAGAATAACAACGTCAATGCAATAGTGGATTTTTGCAATCTTCTCCACCAGACTCTACCATATAATAAGATAATACTATATTGTAGAATAATACTCTATTATAGAATAATACTCTATTATAGAATAATACTCTATTATAGAATAATACTCTATTATAGAATAATACTCTATTATAGAATAATACTCTATTATAGAATAATACTCTATTATAGAATAATACTCTACTATAGAATAATACCCAATTATAGAACAATACCTAATTATAGGACAATACCCATTTATAGAACAATACCCAATAATAGGACAATACCCATTTATAGAACAATACCCAATTATAGGACAGTACCCAATTATAGGACAATACCCAATTATAGGACAATACCCAATTATAGGACAATACCCAATTATAGGACAATACCCAATTATAGGATGACACCCAATAATTATTAAAGGTAGGGATGATATCCAATTCTAGGATACCACCTATAATTGTGTATTATCCTATAATGGAGTATCATATATGAAAATGTAAATCAGGAATGCAAAGATTTACTATAAAGTTTAGGTTATCAATAAAGAGGATATATTGAGTATAAACCATGTTTTCTTCATTGTTTGAGATTTATATGCTGTGTATTTTTTGTTAATGATTTAAATTTAGTGATTTTAGTCATAAATGACAACTACCGTGACATATTAATTTTTTGTACAATAATGAGTAGCTATATTGATTTCCCACAACATTTACTTAATATTTGTTTAATTACCTCAATTTTGTATAAAATTTAGTGCTCACAGCACATTCATTAAGAATAGTATTTGTCATAGTTATCCCTCAATGACAAAAATTCTCTGTGATTTCAATCACAGAGAACTATCACTGCTCACGAGTTATGAAGTGGCTCTGAGTTATGAAGAAACCAATACTTCATAACTCAGGAGTTTCACTGTATTAGAACAATCGAAATATATTGAAAAAAATTAAACACTGATTTATTTTTCCTTTCACTGCACTTATATTAAAAATCAACACTATTACTATCATAAAATTAAACACCTAACTAGCAAATTTATTCAATAAATAATAGTGAAAAATATTTGGATATTTGCTGTTTAATTCTTCTTGTTCTAATGGGAAAATATAGACGTTTAAAGAATTTGAGTAATTGCATTGGCAATTGCAGATTTTTGGTAATTGCAATAATTACTCTCGGCCAAATGTGTTAAATCAACACAGAGAGTACAAAGAATATCACACATGAAATACATGTTCATATTTATATAAAGATATAATATAGGAAGGTCCTGTTATTACCTTCAAATTCAGGACTTGGACTTATTTCAAATGTTAGAGTGAAATGACTTAACCATGTGAATAACGACTGATTATAACCCATTGTATTCATATAGTAGTCGACTATCACATAATGATATTCCTATAATATTATTCATATGAAATGTTATTGCGGTGTTTGTTGCCCAAATCAGCTGATGGAAGCTGTTTAATGAAAGTAAAAAGCAGCGAATGAATTGATAGTTTCTTCTATTATAAAGTATAATTTCTGAAACAATTGTTTCTAATACCTTATTTGAATAGTTATATTGTTGTTTATTATTGTTACCGTGAAATAAACATCAAATAGTCTCCATTTTTCATTTCTACGAACTTTAATAACTTCGATAAGGGGTCTGCAATTATTTCGGCTTAAATAAAAGCAGGGAGTAATATAAGCAAAGCCTGTCTGTATTTACTTTATAGATTACTAAAATAATAGCTCCTATTAATTACAATCGGACGTGTGAGAAGAACTAAATATTAAGCAGCCATGTCCGACAAAAAGATCTCAAGGTGTAAGATCTTGATATTGATCTGAAATTGCAAACAACATTTTATATTGTTCGACACGCTCAGACATATATTAAGACATTGAATTGAGATCTTTCCGAAACTATATATCCTATTGTCTATTGGTTAGTTTTTTCGCATGATAAAATGTACAACTGACCTGTTATTGGGACATAGTTGCTGGATTTTGGCTCCCCCAACTTGTCCGATTTCGATTTTCATGATTCTCATCGATGGCGATATCTGAGCAGTTGTTCTAGTTGCTACATCGCTGGTGGTTGTGCCATTGCTTTGTTTTGCAACTGGACAGATCTTGAGATAAATCAAATGCATCTTCAATCGATGGAATGTACCTCCGATTTCAGTTCTTACGATTGGTCTGACTATTTATCTGCACGTGTAAACCTGGATCACCATTACTGACGAATGAGCGGAGTCGTGATCTACGCTAGTAATACAATCTGCAACAAACAAATTCTACTGATCCTCTGAATGATATTATTTACTGATGTAAATGTAGATATATCATTATATATCCTTTCTCGGTTGTATACCAATCGCAATTGTCTTAACGGCTGGTTTACATATGTAGATAATCGTCAGGTCAATCGTATGACCTCAGGTTGGAAGGAAATTCCGTCGCATTTTGACACGTCTGATTTATCCTAAGATCTGTCCAGTTTCATACAAAGTGGTTACATACTACAAAATTATCGCCATGTATGATATCCTGAGATCGAACGCGGATGAGTGGGAGGAGCTAAAAATCTAGCATGCACGTCCGACCAACAGATCTATCACACAATAAATCGACAATCGTACGACGAAAATACTCATTTAAACTTAAGAATATATCGTTTCTATCGAATCTTAAGACTAGAATTATTCATACTTGTAAACCAGCCTTGAAGGTAGGGAAGATCCATACGGAAATTTTGAACAAAATTCTGTGATCAACGAAAAATTATTTAAAGAATTATTCACTAGAAATTGTACGATAAATTAAACAGTTCTTAATTAAACAAACTCCTATATAAAACAACTAACATAAATTCACGATGTTATACTTATAACAACGTGACAATTATTTACATTTATACAGATAGATAGTGTACAAAACAAAACATCCATACTTTCCAGTTAAAATATATTATATAATATTCTGATGAAATTGAATGAAATTATCATCAAATGTTTTTCATATTTGCATTTCGAGATAATTTGTTTGTTCCTTCAGTACATTTGTTCCGTGATACACATATTTTAAAAGAGTTCATTGCGTTATATTTACATTATATAATCAGTTTCGTTGAATTATCCACCAATATCACTTGTTAAAAGTAATGTTTAGATAGGTTTTAAATGTCTTATTTAATTGCTATAATTGGTGAAATTAAGTTACTAGTAACATCTGTGGTTTTTAAAAGAAGTTATATAAGTGTATGTGAAGAAATATTTGTGGTCTGTACTGAGTAGTGGATTGTGCTTAGGGTAGCTCTGTGCTCTGGAAGTTTTCACAAGTTTACATATTACTTGTTAATATTCATTGAATTTTGTCGGTTAAATTCCGTTATGGAAAGGCATATAATATTTATCTGGTTTGCTTTCACTAATCTTTAATCATTGTGAACTATATCATAGCTTTTCGGAGTTATACCTCGAAAGTCACAAGCTAGTGTAGGTCATATTAATTGTCACAAACTTTGTATTTAAAGAGGTGCTTTAGGTTGGAAACAATTTTTCCTATTATGGTCCGATTTTCCCTGATACTTTACAGACAATTTCGTTTATATACATTTTTGAAAAAAGTAGATATTTCTGATGATAATTTTCGTTTCTTCAATTCATCAAAATTAATTATTTTCGGTCAATTGTTCTGGTTTTAGGTTGAAACATTGAAAATGCGAGCCAAAATATTGGTGAGATCTCTTACATATGAATTTGATTAAATGTTCTTATAGTTTTGGGAAAATGAAAAGATTTAAATTTAAAGAAAATTCTCAAAACCAAATGGAACAATAATAATTATTGTGAGCTCAAAAAAAATACACTAGAAACTATCACTTCCAATTCTTCCAATCTTTTCTTTATTTTGTAATTTGGCTGGCTATAATCAGTGTACCAATAGCGAAAATATTAACCCTAGTAACCTAGGAACTGTTCCAGGCGGACCAGTCCTAAATACAACTGTTAAGAAATCTCACCAAATTAACTTATCTCGATATTTCGTCTTTGTAAAAACCTTCATTTGATACTAACACATCCATTGGTAAACGCCAAAGAATAGTTATTTATTTAAAATAAAGTTAGCAAACAAAGATAAGAAACAAATATTTCTCAGGTTTTCTAACTATTTGTGCAAAAGCCATTTCACCACCCATCAATAAAATCCTTTTACATTCACAAAATTGAATAAAACTTGATGAAAATGTAACTGTGGATGGAGAAGGGTTCAACAATAAAAAAAAGGTACCAGAAAGAAACAGGTACGGTAAACTCACGGTTGGGCAGATGGATGCCCACTTTCATTGATTCTCTTATTCTAACTCGATAAATTCGTTAAAAAAACGCAAGAGGTATAGCCTATTATATTAAGAAGATGTGTAAGAAAATTCTAGCAGATACATGAAGTCAATTTTTGATAATAGACGATTATGTATAGAGTATTTTTATCACCTCCCCCTCCCCCAGCTAGCGAGCTAAGAAACACACATGTGCACAGTACAGACTGCGGAGAAATGTACTATCGTAAACGTAACTACTGTAGGTATTCAGGGCAATTTTGTAATGAAACAGAGTCTGGACACGATGACATGTTCTATCGTGATGAAATATTTGTTATTCACTGGCACATATTTTCGGTAATTATTCTATTGATGTATAAGTTGAATTCGATTATTTACCTAACAGTGATCACATGAGCCAACGGCTAGGTTAATAAGGTTAAATTAATTAAATTTTTCTCGATGACGACCTCAGGTCAAATTTGTTGAATTATACAAAACCGCTTGATCAAAAATAGTTTTTATATATTCATCTTGTTGAATTTCAAGTACCCTAATTACTGTAATGCTTTCAGATGACAAATATGATGTATTCTAAAACTCCAGTGACTTTTAATTTCGTATGTTAATAACTCATTCCAATCGAGCCAAACAAAATTCTTACATTGTCTGACATAATGTTTGGTCAAAAAGTGATCTTTCTCGGAGCTCAAAACTTCTGCTTTGGTTTGTGCATAGCTCTACACGCACCTTTCTATCCTAAAGTGGCAGAAACCAAGGGACTCACAGTTTCACAGTACAGTTGGGTATTCGGAATTTTTCAACTTGTTCAATTCCTAGTTTCACCCATATTTGGAAAATGCTTGAGATATATTGAACCGAGTAATATATTGGGAATCGGTGGCATACTTAGTGCTATTTCGGTAATTTCATTTGGATTTTCCGTATATCTACAGGATCCTACATATTTTTACATTTCTTCTCTTATTTCAAGAGCTTTTGAAGCTATTGGAAAAGCAGGATTTACAACTGCTTGTTTCAGTATCATAGCCCAAGAATATGGAGAAAATCACAGTGCTTATATCTCCTTGATGACATCTATCTTTGCAGTTGCCTCAGTAGTCGGACCAGCATTAGGCGGTTTTCTTTATACAGTTGGTGGTTTCCAATTTCCTTTTCAAGTTCTTGGAGTATTTTTGATTGTTACAGCTATAATTAATCTGAGAACTTCCTATGAATATGAATTGGAGGATCTACCAGTAAGAGGAACACTGAGCATTTGGAATGTTTTGAATTTTCCTGGAATGAAAATCTCTCTCTTTTCAATATTAATGTCTTCAATCAGCTTAGGATTCATCCAAACAACTCTGGAGCCTCATGTGAGACACTTTCAGCTCTCTCCCAATGGGTTAGGATTAATTTTCACAGTCCTTGGAGGAAGCCAATGCATCTGCAGTTTAATTTGTGGCAAGCTCTGTAATTCTGGTGTGAATCCAGTCCTTCTTATATCAGGAGGAAGTATCTTCAATATTGCTGGATTTTTATTAATAGGACCAGCACCATGTGTTTCTCTGGAACTAACTTTGAACATAGTAATATTAGCCCTCACTCTTCAAGGAGTCGGATTTGGAATGCAAATTGTTGGATCAGTATCTAAAGCTAGCAATTCGAACTGCACCTCGAGTCTTTCTACAACTGCAATGATTTTTGGGATTTGGAATTCGTTCCTTTCCCTTGGTTCTTTTCTTGGTCCAGTGTTAGCAGGATACTTAGTAAATAGTTTTAAGTTCGATAATTCCACTATATTCATAGTAATTATACATTTTTTGTTATTAATTAGTGCTCTTACCAATTACATTAATTCATTGTTTTCTTCGCCCTGTGAATTCAGAGTTCTCAAGCAATGATACATTTAAAAGTTATATGGAATTTTCATTCTGATTTTTTTATTAAGATTTGCGATGATTGATTAATCTATTCCATATCACTTCAATTTAATTGAATTTATAAAAAAGAAAATGATTTAATATTTCAATATGCTATAACGATATTAACATATTTAAATATAGAGTAATAATTGATGGCTTATCTCTTTTTAGTTGCTATACATTTATTCATTTACATATAAATAATTCCTTGAATTAGCTTCTTCATAATATTTGTGAAATCAAAATTATTCTATTATGTTCAGTAAATTTATAAAAAAAATAATAATACAAATTTCCTTTCCATTTAAAATAATTGAGTATAATGAATCGAAATTAATGAAAAATTAATTGACTGAGAGTGTCGAAGCAATACTTCCTTTTCTGTTGTTTTATCAAATATTCAAAATGTATTTTCAATGACAGCTACGTGAAATATATAAACATAATAAATAGGAAAATAAATAAAAACACTTGGAATGACTTATTTAATAGAAAAATATTCTTATTATTTCACAAAAAGATATAACACTAGTTAAAAGATTTTTCCTATTTTGATTTTTGTACTAACGAAATAGAAGCAGAAATGGTCAAAAATCTTCAAATCTTCTCTTTTTCCCAAAAAGCAAGAGTCACAAGGAAAAGGGATCACACAAAAAACGCCTTACGTCCATCCGAGGGTGATCCCAGGGCAGCAAGTGCACACTTTTGACTCTCACTCAGTCCCACTCCTCCCACCTACAATGTCGAAACTTGGTACATGGGCTTCTCCACCAGCGGAGTCAGGGTTCTAGACTCATAGTAGATCGCTCTCCCCCCACCTGAAACCTAGGAATTACTCTCAACAAGTGAAAGTCAAAAACACTCAGACACAGGGAGTGAGTAAACCATTCGATCTGGGGATCAGGATTTACCCGGATTAGTTCAGTCTCACACCACCACCAGACTCACTCACTCACGCTCACACATTCACAATAAGTGTGGGGGTGGAGGGATCTAAATAGTGCTAGTAATGTGACCTTAACCTCTCTTGCCAAAGGAAGGCTCTGGGGTATCTCCTCTCGAAAAGGAAGGGATACTTCTTCAGCAACAACAATAAATCATGAACTGTCCCCATACCTCCCAGGGCACCACTAATTCTACCCTCCCCCCCATACCCCTAACCAGGTTGTTCCTACCACACTTTGCTTCCCTACCCCGGTCAAGTAACCAAGGTGGAGGTGGCAACAACTAGGATCAACGACACAGAAAGAGAAGAACGTAAGAGAGGAATATATATTTTTTTCTTTGCAGATTGAACTCATTTAGCCGAGTGATGCCAGCAAGATTTAACATTAAAGAATGGAAATTTATTCTAAAATTCTACTGGAAGTATGAAAACTTAGTTGAAGTGCAAAGACATTTAAGGTCATAGAAGATATTTTCTAATAGAACCACCAACATAAGTTACCACCACTCACATTAGAGATGAGTTTGAAGATGAAAAAGCGTTTCGGAGGACCACATTCATCGGGAAGTCTCACAAAGAAGAAGAAAGAGTACTCGAAACATTTCAGCCAGTTGTCGGGCAGGCAGGCATCTCATAATCATTGAAACTCCCTCCTAAACTGTCTTCGCACTTCTAAGAGAGGAATAAATTTCTTCTCTTTAAGGTTAAATCTGGCTGGCATCGCTCAATTCATTGAATTCAATCTGCAAAGAAGAAACAAATAATTGAGTTATCAGCTGCTAAAATATGTATACGTTTTTTGGGACACTCTGAATGCTGAATAAAAATGACTTCATACGATAATAGAAATTAAACTTACACGTATAAAGGATTAATGTAAAATTTTGGTTTATAAGATTATTTATATGTATGTATAACTAACTTAAATGAAGCATCTGCATTGTTTTGTTTATCTATTTTCAAAACATTAACTACAATAAAGTTATCATCATCGTCAATACCATCATCTAGAATTTTAGATCACGCAGAAATTTGAAATATTACGGAACGAACACAAATAATCAATTACAGTAATATGCTGTAAATTCACAGTTAATTGATATATTATGTTAAAAGAGATTTCAGTTTAATATTTCCCGAAGAGTAACATTTTTTTAAATAGTCTCAGACAGTAATAATATAATAATAGACTCATAATCATGTTTTATTATAAAACCGAAGTAATTTACTCAATAGTAAATGATTTACTTATTGACTATCGAGATCGAGGATGTTGTTGGAGGAGATAGAAAGTTTACAAATATTATAAATTCGCACTTGCTAATTACCATGCCATATTAATTGAAAATAAAGACAATTTATATATTAGCGGGTACGGTGAATGTATAAAAGGAATTTTAATAAAATGACAAAATATAATATGACCATTATTATTTAATTTACGTTTTCATAAACTCTAAAACAAATATTTAATTTAAAAACATAATCCTAATTTTATGACAAATAATACGAATTGAATTTGTTGTAAAATGTTTTTAACGGGATTCGGAAAATTGATCGAAATAAGCAATTGACCGAAAGCAATTTATCGAAAGCAATTGATCGAATGGAAAATTGGTTGAATGGAAAATTGATCGAAATAAGCAATTGACCGAAAGCAATTTAACGAAAGCAATTGATCGAATGGAAAATTGGTTGAATGGAAAATTGATCGAAAGGAAAATTGGTCGAAAGGAAAATTGGTCGAATGGAAAATTGGTCGAATGGAAAATTGATCGAAAGGAAAAATGGTCGAAAGGAAAATTGATCGAATGGAAAATTGATCGAAATGAATATTGATCGAACAACAATTGATCGAATGTAGAATTGACCTAAACAAAATTGATCGAAAATGATATTGGATTTATTTACACTAATTGACAATGATAACTAAAACCATGGATTACCAGAGAAACTTACTTGCAATATATTACAGCTAATAGATTTTGTTACCATGATTTATATATAATAATAATAATAATTTTAACAATAATATATAATAATAATTTATGAACATTTCTTCAATCAACTGCTTATCTATAACAGAGAATTATATGCTTTGAAATATATTATAATTTGAAGATCTTAAAGTTTTCTTAGTTCTAGAATTTAGATAGTTCTAGATAACTTGTGAATTGAAAGTTAAATAATTAATTAATTTAGTAGGTTTAACGTCTGTTTCGGAACCAAAAGCCATATCATTGACGGCAAAAAGGAATTAAATATAAGAAATAAGAAGGAGCAGTCAAAAAGGAAAGTGGATTCATGAACAAAGTCACTTAACACCGTCGGTGACAATGCTCATAGATCTGGAAAAGCTACTCTGTGAGTGCAGTCACTTAACAAGGAATGTAACAAAAAGGGACACTATAAGCACCGGTTACTGCACTCACAGATGGAAGAAAAAATGAAGCTGCATGATTAATTCGCTCAATTTTCCTTTCGGTCAATTGTTGTGCGATCAATTTTCCTTTCGATCAATTTTCCATTGGACCAATTTTCCTTTCGACCAATTTTCCTTTCGATCAATTTTCCATTCGACCAATTTTCCATTCGACCAATTTTCCTTTCGACCAATTTTCCTTTCGACCAATTTTCTTTTCGATCAATTTTCCATTCGACCAATTTTCCATTCGACCAATTTTCCTTTAGACCAATTTTCCTTACGATCAATTTTCCATTCGATCAATTTTCCATTCGATCAATTGCTTTCGATCAATTGCTTTCGGTCAATTGCTTTCGATCAATTTTCCTAGACCCGTTTTTACGATAGCTTTAGTTGTATACCTCTATTTTTGTTAGAGATTTGAAGAAAGTAAGATTTTTTTAGAGAATGAATGTGTCAACAATAGTTAGTAAAAACTAAATTTTCATACTTTATTATGTTTCCAATTTCAAAACAAAAATGAACTGATTAATATATTATATATATTATATTATATTAATATATTATATATTATAATAATTAATATATTATAATAATGAACTAAAATATAGATAGGTCAAATATAAAGACGTTACTCATTAGCGCTTCATTTTCCACAATGTGTTAAATTGTGATAGCAATGGTGCTGGCAGGGCTTTTAAAGTTGTAGGGTCGGGAGGGGCGAATCTCGCGCAGCAGCACACGGGACGAATCTTGCGCACCACATGTTTAAAGGGCTATGAATGTGCTAGCCCAATAACAAAAATAGTCATAGACCGGCTCAAATATGTAGTAACTCAGTATACAATTAAAACAGCTTACAGGCATTTATTCATAGTTGAAATAAATCACATTTGAGACCATATGAAAAGTACCTAGTCGAAAATTCATTTTACCGAATTATCCTAAAAAATAAATTTGTCATAAAAAAATTGCTATCTCAGATAATGACCTGAAGCCTATAGTGCATGATGATCATTGACTTTAGTTGCCTCAGTTAAAATTACAAGGTTCTAGACTTCCCAATTTTTTATTTAGCGGAGTTTTTCCGTGCGCAACTATTCGCCCCACCATATTTTGCATGGCGGGGTTAATATTGCGCACTATAGAAATTTATTTTTAGGCCATGAAACAGTTTTTAATCCCTATTATTATGCTTTATATGTGTATATCTTCACTTTTAACTAAAAACATACACATTCCACATATATTTCAGATAATAGGTCGAAATATGAAATTGTAAATCAGGGTGAATTTAAACTCATTAATAAGTCTTTTCTATGAAATTTATAGTTAAACATATCAAACATCACTATACATGTTTATCATTTGCTTTTTATTAAGTATAGTTATATAATCTTATTATTCGGTTCTTTTTAATAAAATCGAAAATATCAGGTCTAAAATGACAGGGTTAAACCATCGTACAGGGAAACCCAACTCTGATATCATTATGCTTTTAAAAGTTGCAAATCGACATTGCACCATGTTGTGAATAGTAGCTTCGTTAACCTTGTCACTTCTGAGGATTGTCCTAGAAGTGTAAAAGTGGGATTACTATTTATAATAAAGAAAATGGGTAAGAATGTTTGTGCAATATTGAAGACTCGAAGAAATTCTTGAAAAAATTCAAAATATAGCTAAATACATGAATGTGATCCAGACTTCAATTAGAACCATCATCAAGAAGGATCTTCAGTTGTCTTCCTACAAAATGAGAGAACACTAAGTCCTCACACTTCTTAAAAAGCAAAAGAGACTTGAGAGAACAAAGGTCCTTCTCAGAGAACTTAAAGCGGACACGACAAGGTATGAAATAGATTTTTTTCAACGAGGAACTCTTCATTATTGAAGCCAACCCAATTATTCAATATTCATGATCAGAAGATATCCAAGATTTCCCCTATCTCGAAAACTTGGGAATCTCCTCTGATTTTCGTGGAGAACGGCCTAAGATCAATCCTCTTTTAACAGTATTGTGGTTCCAGCTATTGGATTGATGTTTATCATTTATCTTCCAACAAGATGGTGAACTATTTTACTACTTAAACCAGACACATGAGTGGTGATCACGTCAATTGCCAAGATTCTGTCGCAAATAAATTTGGCGTCTTCAGCGCCATATTTCAACCCAATAGATTTCTGAATGAAATCTATTGAAAAAGCATAGTGGCCTAAACGGCCGTTTCTTGTTTGAGGACGAGGAGCCACACGGGTAAATCATAGTGTGGACGTTCTGTGGTCACTGGGGCACCTGTGAATAACCACAATAATCCATTTCTGTGAATAACTATTAAGGCTCACGTTGGTACTATTGACAACGAAACTGATGATATCATAGAAAGGGACGTAGCAGAGATCTTCTGGCGCAGAACCTGAACCGTTGGTTCTTGAAAAACACTAAAGGAATTAGGTGGGTCAACCTACCTTCTTGTAGACAGACCAAAGAACTCTTCCTCTTTGAAAGAGAATGTCAAAAGCTATTGTAAATAACCCGATTGAAACTTCTTCTTCTATCCTGGGAACATTTGGTCCTAAAACAGTAATACCTTTGGTCCTAAAACAGTAAAACAATAATACTTGCCGACGATCTGGTCTTAGCCCAGAAACATGACCTCATAATATTGTTGTGGAATGTTCTACCTATTACATGACTATGGACAGAACTCTGGATGAAATTTTACTACCTTCATAGTATCATTATACTCTCAAATTCTGATACATTTTTACCTTTCTTGAAAGAATTGGAAGACTGGAAGCTAGAGTTCAACGACTTAACTTTAGGTCTAGGTGATTCAGTACATATGGACCCTCTCTTGGCCTGGGTATCTCCCCGACCTTACAATGGCAAGTGTATATTCCACGTAACCTAATAGATGTACGAAAAACCCATTTGATTCTATATTCTTATTATCGTAATTTCAGAGACATAAAGTGAAAATATCTAAGTGTAACAGTATTTTGAATAACGTTTTAGATATGTATTCTAAATTGGTTATATATGCTATATTTGACATCTAAAAAGAATTATTACTTTCATAGATTGCGTAAGGTTATCTTTTGGGCGACATATTTTTGTTTGTCATCTTTTTGCTCACATAACTCGAAAAGTCTTCGATCAAATTACTTTGAATTTGGTAAGACGATCGATTGACTAATCTCCAGGAATCATCTGGTAAAATTTTGGGAGCTATCCGGTCAAAGCTCAAGGTCATTTATAACTCAATAATTCAAAAAGTTTTCAATCAATTTGTCTGAAATTTGATGAGACGATTGGTCAATATCTAGGAACGGTTTGGTAAGTTTTTGGAAGCGGTCAGGTTAAAGGTCAAGTTGATTTATAACGCAAAATGTATTCAATCAAAGTAACTGAAATTTGGTCGACGGTTGGTAATTCTCCAGGCAGGAACCAATTTATTAGATTTTGGGAGCAATCAGGTAAAGATAAAGGTCAAGGTCATTTATAACACAAAAGAATTCAACCAAATTGTCTGAAATTGGGCGGGACGATGCTTCAATATTCAGGAATCATTTGTTTATATTTTGGGAGTGAACAGGTTAAATGTCAAGGTCATTTATAAGCGGTGGCAAAAGTATGCGCTCTATGAGTGCTCGTCATCTAGTTATTTATTATATTTATAGTTACATAATAAGTAAATATAATAGTGTCATACTTCGGATAAACTAATATTACAAGCATAAATTAATCCTGAATAGAAAGCAACATTCATGACGTCACACATACATTCTACAAACTTTACGTAAACATGTCGAAAAAAGCTTGTCTCAAGTTTTGAATTTGAATCATGTGATTGTTTATGCTTTTAAACACATTGGAATTATTTTATAGTAAGTATCTAGACACTCAATAGTGCTATTTTTCACTATGGAAAGGAATTAATGGGGTGCGCAGATATTCGCCCCTCTCGCGCGCAAGAATCGCCCCATCAAGGACAATTTCAATTGCGCACTACTTTCGTCAATAACTTAGATTATACAAATGCTAATTTTTTGTCCTTTGGATGGTGTATAGAAGGCCTTATTGCGTTTCTTCATGTCAAATATTATTCGTCTATCTGCAAAAACTAAGTTGCAAAACCCAAAAGTTTTTAGTGCGCAAGATTCGCCCCTCCCGACCCTATATAGCTATACCTTTCTGTCAGAAAAAAAAGAATAGTTACAAAAGCATCATGAATGAAGCTAAGCAAAAATTGTAAACCAGATGATAACCAAAGCAAAGCTAGTAGAAATGATAAACAAATTAAGCCATGGAAATATAATAATAAACAAATAGAAGCTAGTAAGATAGAATAACCGAAGCAAAACTAGTCAGAATGATAACCAGATCAAAACTAGTCAAATAATAACCAAAGGAAAGCTAGTAAGATGATAACCGTAGCACCAGAGACATCTTGCGTGTAGCATTGTGGATGAATTAAACGAATGATGAAAATATTTTTAGTTAAATTTTTCAGTGTAGGAGTTATTTACTGTAGCTATTATCTGGATTATTTTTATATTTTTTTTTATTATATTGTATTCATTTTTTTTTCATGAACAATAACTTATATTCTGAATCCATTATATTCCCTAGATTACTTTTGCATCATTTTATAATAGATTATTTGGGATAATATCAATACAAATTTTAATTACAACAGTTAACCTTGAATTAATTAATAAATGATATTTCTTAATTTAGGTGTTTAACATCTGCCTCGGAACCGAAGGCCATAGCGCTGACGTTAAAAGGAAATTAAATACATGGGACTGGAAGAGGGATTCAGAAACGAAAGTGGCTCCATCAACAAAGTCACTTACCACCGTCAGTGACAATTCTGATGGATGCAGAAAACTTCTCCGTGAATGAAGTCACTTACCAAGGAATGTGACGGAAATTTTAAGATTGTCCCCAAGAAGTATTTCATTGATATGTACGTTAGCTGATTACTATTCCTTATGTTTTCTTAAAGTTTATTGTACCAGTCTGCTTTGCTTGTAAATGAAAATCCTAATAAATAGATATTCTTTACCTTGTTGCTACTTTTTTTTAACATATATAATTTTTTTCTTTATTCACTGTATCAATCTGACATCTCATTAATGTCATATTTTCCTATTTTTATAATTCAGTGTATCTTGATTATTGTATATTGTTAGCTGTCTATGCATTCTTGTATTTATTTCCAATATTGCCCGAAAATTCCCTTCACCATAAGGGTACAAAATAAGGGCTTGAGAAATTGATGTTATTTCCTCCAATAAATCCTTATCCTTATCCTTATGTTTTCTACTAAATGATATTCCAATATATGTACAATGTACATTATTTAGTAAACAATCACAATTCCAAATATTCAATTATAATTATACCTGTTAACTACAGTCTGACTTTTGGCCTGCAATTTTGATTTTGCCAGATACAGAAAAAAAATTCTTTAAGCTAGATGGAATCGAATCTCATTGGTCAAAAACTGTCAGACAAGTTTCAAAACAGGTTGATTGCAGAATCGGACGCTCCATATGAATATAATTATTATACTGAACTAAAAAATATCAGTGAGTTGAAGAATAGAGTACGTTATGATTTGCAAAAGTAATCTTGGAATGTTGCCTAACAAAATTAATTTTATCCAGATTCAAATAAATTTAGTCATCTAAGATTAAGGCTGCCAAAATGAAAAATAATGAATAGAAAATGAAATACAGTAGCGAGCATAAGCTACGTGTCTGTGAAATAAATTCAACATTATTGTTTATTGTAAAGGAAATAGTTAACAAAAGTACGTGAAACTCAACAACAGTAAAGTTACACATAATGAGTGTGTTTGCTAGAAATATTATCGAAATGAAACAAATAATTACCTAAATAATATTCAACTATTGCCATCAGAGGACGAAAAAAACACAGAGCAAATGTTAAGGAACAGATATTAATATACGGATTCTAACTGAATAATCTCAGTTTAAATGACTTTTCCAATGCATTAAATTGTTACTAAAGATTATCAAAATATTGGAACAAAACTATCGCCTCCATTACACATACTACTCGGAAACAAGGGTTTAGGACATCTTGTCCACGGACATTTCGTCCACGGACATCTCGTCCAAGGACATTTCGTCCAACGGACATTTCGTCCACGGACATTTCGTATACGAATTGCTATATATTGTATTTTAAAGTGTTCATGGAATATATTTTATATTATTATTCACTATTACATTAATATGCAGGTGTAAATATACAATAATATAATAGTTATTTAAGCTGTATATGAATTAACACATAAAAATTTATAACTACCGATTACAGTTATAAAATTAAATATGCTAAACGGGATGACTGTATTTTTAGTTATTTACCTCGTTTAATATTTTGCATCAATTAATGAATTATGAGCATCTAAAATTTAGAACTGAAATAACAGGTAACTAACAAGAATAAATGTGTCGATACTTAGGAATTAAATTAATTACAATAGAGCTAAATAATTATTATTTTTATATATGTATAAGTCCGTGGACGAAATGTCCGTTGGATGAAATATCCGTGGACGAGATGTCCGTGGACGAAATGTCTGTGCACGCCATCTGAACTATGCTATACCCATCTGAACTACGGTATACCCATCTGAACTACGGCATAACCATTTGAACTAAGGTATAACCATTTGCACTACGGTGTAACCATTTGAACTTCGGTATACCCATCTGAACTACGGTATACCCATTTGAACTACGGAATACCCATCTGAACTACGGAATACCCATCTGAACTACGGAATACCCATCTGAACTACGGAATACCCATCTGAACTACGGAATACCCATCTGAACTACGGAATACCCATCTGAACTACGGAATACCCATCTGAACTACGGAATACCCATCAGAACTACGGAATCCGAACTGCGGAATACCCCTCATCTACGGAATACCCATCAGAACTACGGAATACCCATCAGAACTACGAAATACCCATCAGAACTACGGAATACCCATCTGAATTACGGGTACCTTGAACCTGCATGGTACTGAGATTTTACCAGCTATTATATGATATTACGTATTTATTTATGCTCTTTACTTAATGAATGATTCTGATTTACTGTCGTGATTTTACAGAACTTATTTGGTAATAAATATAAGTTTTAATCATTTTTTGTTTTATGCCTATATTGCTGATACTAAGTAATAATTAGTATTGTATAATGTATAGGTAACCATATTCCTTTTTGTTGATTATAAAAGTGCATTAAAAGGGCGAAATTTATTGTCCATTGATAACATATTTGTATCTGTAACTTTAATAAATTATATTCATCATTTGATTTTTTTACTTATATCCTATAATTGAAAGCTACTCTTAATTATTAGATATATTAGCAGGTTAATGAGTCTGACTAGTTGTAAGACTGCGTTCAAATAGCTACAGAAATTCTTACTATATAGAGTTTTTTCTCATTCTCAAACAATTTATTATGTAGCCTAGCTTCTACCAGAGTGAAATTATTCTGCTTAAAATTATCGATTACCCCAAAACTAGGAAGAATTCCAGCAAACTATAAGTTTTAAACGTAATATTATGTGATCGGATTCAATGAGAGATTTATATTAGTTGAAAGTAAAAATACAAAGATTCAATCCAAGGAAAATAGAGTTCCTTCCAAAGACAAAAGATATTCAATTCAAGGAAAATAATAATCCTTCCAATGAGAAAAAAGATTCAAACCAAGGAAAATAATATATTTCGTCCTATGAAAAATTACACATAAATGTTTTCAGGTAAACCGGAATTCTTCATTATTGTGAAGTGAAATTGTATTCATTTGGAATATATTTATATGCTCAATCTTTCTGCCTATGAAAACAATTCAAAGGTGCATATTTTATTAGGTTTTGGCTTTGTAGGGAAGAAAATTTGCTCTGTGTGTATTGTGACTTATGTAGAATAGTTACACCTCTTTTTATTTTCTGTAGAACTCTTCTAATCAAAGATAATTTAAAGGGAAGGGTACTTAATACTTAAAAAAATTGAAAACAATACATTAAAGTGTTGATTGTAAATTTTCAAATTATAATACATCTGAATATAATAACTGTTTGACTAGATAGGTACTTGGTAGACGGTTAAGAAATATGTTAAACAATATAATTTATAGAAGTCGTTGAAGTGATCTGCAGTCCGGTAGAACGAACTATTTTTGTCTATTGTAGGGGGGTGTACGTTCAAAGATCTTCAGCTGCCATAGCTTTACCTGAATAGCAAAATATTTCTGCAAATTCTATAGGCAATTTTTCTTGATTTTATTGAAAAAAATTCTATAGGAATATAAATATCTAATAATCCAATATTTAAAATAAATTTTATTCGATTTATTTAAATATTCTCTTAGTTTGCACTTCAGGGGACCGACCATGTAAAAATCTCAAAATTTTATCATTTATTTTTATTTCATAATTAGGTACCTAATAACCTTATAAATGATTTTACAAAAAATCAGAACTCTAGAGGGGGAAAGGGGTGGGTATAGCTCTCTGTTAGTTCGAATAACTCGTTTTATATGGGTATATCGAAAAAATGTCTTGAACAAAAACGATAGGGAATTCAATTTAATATATGGGTACGAAGTTTAAGAACCGTAGCTTCATTACTATTTTTTTTCTTCAAAAAACATGGTCGGTCCCTCAATAACTTTGTATGCCATATTGAGGCACTTCAAAATAGCTACAAATTTTGGTATTCAAACATCTAAGGCTGTTTTTTTGTTGTAGCTACGGCTTTGCAGTTTTTTGCATTCGAATCTCCAGGAAATTATCTAGAACCGTAGTCGAGTTTTGTTCGAATTCCGAATTATTTTTAGAAATATTATTTTTATTTTTTATATTTCGAAAAATAATCAGAAATTCGAATAAAGTCCATCCCTTGGAAAATCGAAAGCAAAAAACTGCAATGCCGTAGCATCAACCAAATTAAAGCTTCACGAGTCAATCCCTATTAATATATTCTTCAGATGAACAAAAAGTAACATAAATTCTTACCTGAAAAGACATCTTATATGGAGCAATCTCGTATCCACAATACAAACGATTGTTCCGAATTAATATAATATTATTGTTTAATACTAACTTATATAAAATTCACATAATATCACAACTCCTTCCTTTAGAGAAAGAAATCAAAATTTCTTATGTAATCTTTCCAGCATTTGTAATCGTTTTATTTTATCAGTTTCAGTCCTCAGTATTCTCAAGTAGAAGTTTTATGTATTCACAATTCCTCCAACATAATTTACCACTTGCTAATTTGATCAGATAATCTGTATCTTCCCTTTCCAACTATCTCTCTGATATTCTCCTGCTTTTTGTTGATGGGATTTTGTAACCAAACTTTATCATTAATATTCAGTTGTCGTAAAGGTTTAGCTGTTTTGTTATAATTTTCCTCTATTTTCCTTTGGATTTCGCTCCTTTTCCCATTGTAGATTTTCTCTTGTGTGGACCATTTTCTGTCAAAGCTTTTATGATGAGCAGGTACATTTGATCGAAGTGGTTGTCCATATACAATCTGTGCTGGGGATAAATTTCCATATCTTGAGGGTATTCCGGTACTCCAATAAAGCCATAAGGAATTCTTCTGATTCGACGTTTTCATTTATTGATGTCTTGGTGATCAAATTTTTCATAGCTTTTACGGCTGCTTCTGCATGACTATTTGATTGAGCATAATAAGGTGTAGATGTGACGTGGTTAATTCCAAACTTTTTAAGGAATTATTGAAATTCTCTTGATATGAATTGCCTTCCACAATCAGTCTTGGTGGTTACTGGGACTCCGAGATCACTGAAACATTTTCTGCATCCTTGTATTAATTTTCTAGTTGCTGTATCTCCTCTGCCAAGTGGCATAATCACGTGCCATCCTGATAATCTATCCACGTAGACCAAGAATTGTTTTCCTTCACATGAAAAATAATCCATTGAAACTTCTTGAAATATTCTTGAAGGTAGAGTTTCCTGTAATATTGGTTCCTTACCTTGAGAAGGCATGTTTTCTTGACATTTTCGACAGCAATTGACTACAGATGATATATCAAAGTTGATATTCGGCCAGTACACAGTTTGACGTGCTCTCCTCTTGGTTTTTTCAATACCTTGATGAGAAGAATGTAATTTGATGAGTACTTCCTTTCTTGCTTCTTTAGGAACAATGATTCTTGATCCGAATAGTAGTACATCATCTTCCAGTGATATTTCGTTCCTAATCTTCCAATAACTTTTTATTGGGTGAGGAACTTTTGAAATGTCGTTTGGAAATCCTTTTGTTGTTATCTCCTTCAGAGTAGTGTATTCTTCGTCCTTTTCTGCGATAGATTTAATATTTTCAATTATTGGGTCTCTCCTCGAGTTATTTTCATTTTCAAAATTGAACATGTTATTACATCTCTCAATGACATATATCTTCAAAGTGTCTTCTTCCTCTTTAGGAATTGTGACTGGAGCTCGAGAGAGTGCATCGGGAATATTGTGACGTTTTCCTTGAATCCATTCAGTAGTAATGTTAAACAAACATAACTTTTCCTTTAATTTTTGATGTCTTGAATTGTTAAGGTCATCTATTCCTTTCTTATCCAATATTGATAGTAGTGGTCAATGATCAGTCTTTAGAGTAAAATGATTTAATCCAATTAGTTGGATCCTACATTTCTGCATCGCCCATGTGACTGCCAGTAGTTCAAGTTCCACGATTGCATAACGACGTTCAGTTTCTGTAATAAATCGTGATCCACACTGAATGGGATGCCAATTTTCACCATGCTGTTGAAGTAATATGTATCCAAATCCATTTAATTTTGATGCATCTGTTTGCAAACATGTTGGTTTCTCTGGATCAAAGAACATCAGTGTCGGTGATCTACATAATTCCTTTTTGGTGTCGTTGAATGCTGAAGTGTGTTGTGGTAACCATTGGAATACATATTTCTTAGATAGTAAACTCCTCAATGGTTCCATCTTTTGACTAAGTTGTGATGAGAACTGTCCCAGTAGGTTAGTGAGTCCCATAAACGATCTCAGGTCAGTTAAATTTGTAAGTATTGGAAATTCTGATATCGCTTCCATCTTCTGGGGATCTGCTGCAATACCTTCTTCATTAACAATATATCCAACGTATCTTTTCAGATTCGGCAAAATGAAATTTCTTTTTATTAAGAGTTATTTTGTGCTTTCTGCATCGGTTGAGGAATTCTGTCACATTTTGTAAGTGAGTATCAAAATCTTCATCGTAAATGATGGTGTCATCGACGACATTCTCTATATTTTTCAATCCTTTGATTGCGTCATCGCCTCTTCGACTGTATTCATCGCCAGTCGATGTTAGTCCCATTAGGGCTCGAAGATATTTGAATCTACCTGTAATGTTCTCCGCACTATCCTTACCCCTCAAACACAGACTCCAAGGATAATAAAAAGAAATTCAACAAATTAAATAATTATTCAAACAACTTTTAAATCATAATACAGATTACTGAGTATGGATATGAACTCTTCACTCCAATAGACAAGAAAAGCTAGCTATACCGTCTCATACTCATCTTTTCAATAACAAAGAATAGGCCTTCCACTCGAACTCCAGCAATTAGTTGGTATTAGTAGAAACTCCAATAAGAAATAAGTAGAGGTCCAGGGTAACCGAAATATTACTGGAAAGCAGTTATAGGAGGCTCCTAGCTGATTCCAGTAAGAGGAGGCAGATATCAGCCGGAATATGGCTCAGTTACCCTTGGTTCAGTGGTATAGAAGTGTGAAAGCACCTTCTGGGAGCCGGACACCTGGAAGAAAAAGCATGGCCCCAATTAATACAAGGATTTTCGCGTCACATCTCTAGCGATATATACCTATATATAGCTAGCTAAATGTTTATAAATCTGAACATATGTATGTTAACTGCCTAATAACAGTTTAGGAAGGTAAGGTACTAACCTGATAGCAAAATAGAGTAATAACTAATTCTGGTAACCACAAACTAGCTTTAAACAGCAACGACTTAATTTCAATTTGGGGCAATCAGTTCAATTAGCGGCAACCCGTTTCAACAACAGCAGTAACTAGTTTCAAAAAGAAGGTTGTATTCAATTTAGTGATTGCAAAAATTACACCATTAGGAATATTTCCTCGTGTATCATTTAAACGCACTACGAGTGAAAAGATCTGGAACACAAAATCTCTATTAGCACTAGAGCATTTCAGAGCTACCTAAATATTTTAACCGTTCACTGAAGCTATCAAACACTGAATGGTGGATAACTTTTAAAGCTCTCCATTCATACTATCGACTGTTCCAATAATACGAATATTATTCTAATTTCAGACGAACAATTTCATAGTTATAAAAAAACATTAGTGAAAACTGGGTTGATAATAAAGGTTTGAACAACAAATGTAATAAAACAATATTTAGATGTTAACCAAGAATGGTGGTCCTTACACTACCACAAGGAGTAATGAAGGTTGTCAACTCCTGTGATGATTCTTCAAGAGGTATCTGCCAATATCCATGAGTGGCATCAAAATTAGAGAAGTATTTTGATCCAGTCTTGATGTTGCTGATAGCTTGTCTAGGATTGTTCATAGGATAGACAGGTCTCTTGAAGTATTGATTTAATTCATCAAGTCGATGCATATTCTAACTCCTCCTTTTGCTTTCGGTACTGTGACCATTGGATGACACCAGCTTGAAGGTTGATCTTCTAAGTGCTCAATTATTCCGTCCTCTACCATGTTGTCTAATGTACTTTTGACTTCGTCCCTCCATGTATATAGAATTTGTCAGGTGGTATTCAATGAATAAGGAGTTATATCTTCTGACAAATGTATCTCCATAAGTGGTCCATCCATCGTTTCAAATTAGTTTCGTCTGCAAAGACGATCTCTTTCTTTCTTGATCTCTTCAATTTTTGGAGTTATTCTGTTAACATTGATTTTTATTTGTTCAGGAAATTTATAAGATATGATACCAAGATTTTGACATGCAATCCATGACAAAATTAATTCATCTTGATTCTCGCATATAACAATGTCTTCTTCAACTTCCTTTTCATTTAATTTCACTTTGGTTTGAATTTTTCCGTAGTTCTTGATGATTGTACCATTTGCAGCAGTTAGATTTTCACCTTCCATTGGAATCAAATCTTTTCTCTTGATTTTTAATTTAGTTAATATGTCAGTTCCACATATAGATATTTCAGCTCCTGTATCAGGTACTGCCGTCATCTTACAATTTCTTGATTTATGTGAACTACATATAACTTGAATTATTGGAGTTTTTCTGTCTGTTGACGATTTTACATCTGCAATTTGTAGTGCCTTGGTATTTTTAGTTCCGTTATTTTTGAAGTACTTATAATCGTCTTTTTCGACAGTTTTCTTCTTAGTTCTGCAGACTGTTTCCCAATGTCCAGTTTTCTTACAACTGTTGCATGTACTCTTCATTGCAGGGCAAATTTTGCCGGTAGGATGTCTGTCTTTTCCACAACGATAGCATTTTTGTCGTTATGTTTCATTATCCATTCGGTATGATTCCTTTCTTCTTTTGTTGTAGTTAGATATCTTGTAGAGAAAGCTTCTGAGTCCTTTTCGGCGGCTTCTTGACTTCTACACATTTCAATCGTATCTTCTAGGTTTGGAAACGGTGTCATTTCTAGTAGCTTTTGACGAATGCCTTGGTTTCTTAAACCAGACATGAAGGGCCACAAGCCAAAGTCTCTTAACCGCAAAAATCGGGTTGCTCAAGGTAAAGTCTCTTAAGCGCTTAGCACCCGTGAAAACAGTTACAATCTTGATGTGCTAAGCGCTTAACACTCACGTAAAACGGTTGGAGTTGGCGGCAAACAAGAGTCTCTTAACCGCATCTCATTGCATAGAAAACGGAGCGAGGGTAGACTCAAGTATTAACCTTGTTCTTATTATGTTCATTATTAGACTCTTCTATTTTTATGGAATTCAATATGTTTCCAATTTTTATAATATAATAGCGGTAGATATATATATTGCCTGCAATAATTACTTCAAATCACTTAGGTGATGAAGAATAATATAAATCACGTAATTTAAGTTGACATGATGTAGTAAATTATAGCAGATCATTTTAATTTCGATTTCACGAAAGCTGTATCTTTAAGCTGCTAATTAATTTGTATGCACTTCTTAACACCTTTATTTGACTAAACTTTAAATTACATTTTCATTCTCTGTTGCTCAATATGCAAGTCTTTAATTATCTTGTTTTTAATAAAGTAATATATTTAAATAATTGTTAACATTGCATTATACTTTTAATCACACAATATCAGGAGAGGTTAGTTGAATTAAATGTTTAGTAGAATGATGGTAGTGAACATAAATAGATTTTTTAATCTATTCCGTTCCAATCAGTCAGTTCCAATCTAGTCATTTGCTTTAGTAATTGCAAATATCTTCAAAACAATAACACTCACAAATTATCTGTACTGTACAGAAAAATAACTATTTGTATTGATTATTTAACAGTGGACAAATTTCACATTTCCAAAAATAAACTTTATTAATTGTAATGTATATATTTTAGGATTGGTGTGGGTAAACTACAGATTGGTAAATAACAAAGAACAGTGATTTGGGAATTTTACATCCTGCGGACACTTTCACTCCAAGCTAATCTTTTTATTGCTTTAATCAATGAAGCTGATGCTTCTCATCATCTTACTGCAAACCGCATGGAATTTGATAGCATATTTTTGTTATTTTTATAATAAAAACTCTACAATACCTATTTTACTTCAGACTTACTAATTTTAGGTCTGAAAAAAAAAATGAACACCATTTGTTTTGATTGTCAACTAGGTATACCATAACCATTTATTATTCGTGTAAAGGTATGCAATTGGATGAACTTATTATAGGAACGTTTATTTACTTTAGGAAACAAGTTATATCTTAATTAAACAAAAGCCGAAAACTTATTTTGTTCATAAATTTAAAATCAAAACAAAGAGTGTACAATCTTTTTTCTAAACGTCAGGTTAGTGATTCGCTCAATTGTTGCTCACAGAGTATCAAAAACATTAAAACCAAATAATATAACTATACTGAGTCTAATTGCATGCGGTTTGCAGAATAATGATCATAGACCTTAGTTCTATGATATTATGAATTAATAGAAGAAATAAATCTGGCGGTATTCATACAGATATTACTTTTATTAGTATCGACAATACAGATGAAGATTTCACAACTATAATTAATATATTTTAAATTTCATGAAGGAAAATAATACAAATAATGAAGGAGTTTTGCATGAGAACATTCCAAATGGAAAAAAAAGTAAAAAATAAATAAATAGAATATATACTTACAATTACAACCAAATACACAGAGAAAAAAGTTTACTCATATTTAATGGGTCAACAATTTATGCTTTGAATCAATTTATTACGTGAGTTGGTTTGACTATATTCATGTTTTCATGTGTGTCAAAACAACTATGACGTGTGTGTCACCAAACATAGTTAATTCAAATCATTTTATGGATTGAATCAACTTACTATGAGAGTTGGAGTTACATTTTGAGAGTTTGAACATATGTTAAAACAACTAGGATATAGTGTGCTGAAGTAACTCACAAAGATTGTCAATTCAATGTATCTGGTGTATGAATTAACTTACTATGAGAGTTGCCGCTACTTTTTTGAGTTTAGGTGCGAGTTAAATCAACTATGACATAGTGTGTTATAGTAACCCACAAAGACTGTTAATCCAGTGTATTCTGCAGTGTATGAATTAACTTACTATGAGAGTTGGCGCTACTTTTTTGTAAGTTTAGGTGTGAGTTAAAACAACTATGACATAGTGTGATAATGTAACCCACAAAGACTGTTAATCTTATTCATCTGGGGTATAAATTAACTTACTATGAGAGTTAGTGCTACTTTTTTTTTAAGTTTATGTGTGAGTTCAATCAAATGAGTAAGTGGCAACTTATGCTTTCCTCAAAGCTAATTTATTCGCATAACACTTTTCAGTTCAAATCTTGTTTTAAGTGTGTTACGTGTTCAATGTGAACGCTCCTCAATACCATTTTAGTTTAAGTGCAAACAATAGCGTTATATGCATTAAATATTATTATCGCTGCCGATCGATTATTAATTATTTCCATTAATAAATTGATAAATATCTGCCTAAATATTCTAAAATATTGGTGATTGATAGTTCGGTGGCTTTATATAGGTAGTTATTTGAAGAGCTGATTATCAGTATATAACTTTTATAATAATAAATTTTGATTACTGCCTTCCAGTTTGTAAACTGATATCCATACTAGTTTTCCTAAATTATTATATGTTAACTTATTTAAGCATCATACCTACCTAGCTGTTTTTTTTTTCAGTGTCAATACCTTCTACATGGGGTACGGTCAAGAGCCCCCCCGGTCAAGAGCCCTCCCGGTCATGAGCCCCCCCGGTCAAGAGCCCTCCCGGTCATGACCCCCCGGTCATGAGCCCCCCTAGGTCATGAGCCCCCCCGGTCACGAGCCCCCCCGGTCACGAGCCCCCCTCCCTGTTTTTTTTAATCCTTATTTACCTAGTTAAACAAATGAAGAATTACTTAGATAGAAATAACTGAGAGTTACTAATGTAGTTTGTTGTATCCGCTAGTTTGTTGTACTGCACACATCATGATTGTTTAATGAACTGGCAGGGGGGTTCGGGGGCGGCATGCCCCCCGATATACATATATTTTATGTCTATTCAGTAATGAACTACAAAAGGGTGTCAATAAGGATTAAATAGTATAGGTAAATAAGGATTTAAAAACAGGGGGGCTCATGACCGGAAGGGCTCATGACCGGGGGGGCTCTTGACCGGGGGGCTTATGACCTAGGGGGGCTCATGACCGGGGGGGTTCATGACCGGGGGAGTTCATGACCGGGGGGGCTTATGACCTACACCCCTTCTACATAGGCTAGGCAGTTACTGCGCTGTCCTCAGAATAGGATAAGTTCCAAATTATCAGGCGATTTCAAATTTTCGGACACGTATGAAATATAGTATATAGCTACCTAATAGCTAATTAAAATAAAAGTTAATTTAACATAGTTTTTCTTGCGCGACCGAAAATGTGGAGCCATCCGATATTTCGGAACTTATCCTAGTATCTTAAGTAAAGTGGTCTGATAATCTATATATTTTAAAACTAGTTGGTGTACCTATAGGTAGGGTTACACAGCCTTATTCGGTTCTTTAATTTCTAATTGTGCCCCTATTAAGAGAGTCTCAAAATCATTCTGAAATTAGTTTAGCTATATACTGAATTGTTGAACATCATAATTTAAGCTCAATTTATGATAGGTTCTATTCATTTCACGAGTGCCTTGAAGTCATGATGGTTATTAACGTTTCTGAGATAAGAGACCGCAGTTAGTTAAAGTGCCGTAATTTACCTACTTGACCCTAGTTTTCTATGACTGGGAGAACTCCATCCAGGGAGGTAGTCGGAGGAGAACACCGTCCAGGGATTTAGCAGGGAGAATTCCAACCAGAGGTGAGGCTTTTGATATATTATACTTTCTTGGTATTTAATTAAAGTCTACATTATGAGTTTATAATGAACAAAATTAGCTAGAAAAATCCATTGCATTTATTAGAGCTAAATTTATACTGCATCTGAAGATTTATAATTAGTTTAACATTTTATATAAATAATTTACCCATATGAAACAATTCTCAGTTAATAATTCGTTTCATTTCTTTATTAATATATGGTTTTCTATATTTTCTGAATCTACTTTCAGATCTTGATGAAGAATTGATGAAGTAGATCAACGTCATCAACTATCGGAGTCCTCTTCAATTCCTTTGAATGGTTCAGGAACAATTATGCTAGGTCAAAGTAAGTATTTGAAAATATTAGATGATTTCTAAATATGTATTTGCAATATGATTAGCTCTTACTTTTTCATATGCTTTTAGGGATTCCAGACATGAAAAGAATATCGAAGCTGTCGCTATCTCATCACAAAAGGAAAAAGAGTAGGTGATATTATTGATAATGTATATGAACGATACTGTGAATTTCTATTCAATATATATTAATATACGAATCTCTTATTTCAGGAATTGGCAACCTATAGTCGTGAAAGAAAGTGACGAGAATTCAAATTAAATTTCTAAATAATAAATCTAAAACTTAAATGTTTATATTTCGTTTTCAATTTGACCTTGGTAATTCTATTAGCATATTTCAATATCAGTGCCTATGAGTAAGATGAATTGCACTAAAATATGGTTTAGAAGATAAAGGCTTTATCATTAATTTATTATTCATTAAGTTATAGTACAATTGCAGTATATCAAAGATTTATCAACTTTTGTAATCTAGCCTGGTTAATTAATTCATCTAGCGTACCTATCTATCACTACGTAAAGTTATTTACGTCATCTAACTACTTATTTATAAACTGACCTGATGAGATTACTTATTCAATCTAATATATTAATTTACAACTGATAGCCATATATCAATTCATAGGATCGAAAACATTTCAAAAAGCAAGGATAGGTCTAGGTGATCAATTATTTTTTTAAATTAAAATAGTATGCATATCACAGAAGCAAAAGTAGAAAATAAATGTGAACATGTTAGATTTGGTCCTAGAAAATAAATAGTCTAATCTAATTGATAGTGACTGAAAAAGTCTTGTAAAAAGTCTGGCTACTGCTAACCAGACCGATATTTCAACCTACACTATAATAGTTGATATACATTTACTTAGTTTACTAGTAGTTGATATAACCTACACGAGTAGTTGATATCACCTATACGAGTAGTTAATGTAACCTACACGAGTAGTTGGTATAACTTATACGAGTAGTTGGTATAACTTACACGAGTAGTTGGTATAACCTACACAAGCAGTTGGTATAACTTACACGAGTAGTTAGTATAACCTACACGAGTAGTTGGTATAACTTATACGAGTAGTTGGTATAACTTACACGAGTAGTTGGTATAACCTACACAAGCAGTTGGTATAACTTACACGAGTAGTTAGTATAACCTACACGAGTAGTTGGTATAACACATAGGAGTGATTGGAGAAACATACACAAGTAGTTGATGTAACCAAGTTCTGTAGTTGTTTTAACCATTACATATAATTGGTTCAACCATCACGAGCAGTTTTGACTATCACAGGTAGTTGTTGTGACCATCGGGAATTAAAAATAATCAACTCACATATGTGTTGTTTTAACCAACGTCAATTTAACTCATATTAAATAGTACCTGCAACTCACCACGTAGGTAGGCGCACAGATAAACCATAAAATTTAGTCAAAACAAATCAAATATGATTTGATTCAACTAATCCTTTCTCTGTGTGTACACGAAGGTAAGAGGATCTAAATAATTAATGCTGTACTTCTAGTTATCAATACCGTATGTAGCTACTCTAAATAATAAAAAATGTAAATTAAGAGTAATACCATAAGTTAACTGTTAATTAGCAACTACACTAGTATAGTGCTGAAGAGACACCAATCAATGTAATAAATTTATATTAGTAGGGGATTTAACGTCTGTTTCGGAACAAAATGCCATATCACTAAAGTCAAAAGAAAATTAAATACAAAGGACTGGAAACATAAGTGAAGAAGGAAAGTGGTTCCATGAGCAGTGATACAAACAACTGTTATTACAAAGCTTATGGATGCAGAAAAGCTCCTCCGTCACTTACAAAGGAATGTGATGAAAGACACAAGCACCGGCAACTGCACTTACGGATGGAAGAGGTGATAGTAAATGAAGCCTACGAGCCTACCTAACACAAAATCTAAGAGGAAAATGAAGAGGTGATAGTAAATGAAGCCTACGAACCTACCTAACACAAAATCTAAGAGGAAAATGAAGAGGTGACAGTAAATGAAGCCTACGAGTCTACCTAATACAAAATCTAAGACCTCGTAGTTGAAGAGCATAACCCTAGCGCTATCCTCTAAAACTGCAAGTAGCGGTAAAATATGAAAAACAATCTATAAACCACATTACAACAGTTTGGGTCCAAATGGAAGGCACCCCTCTTCTCTTCCATTCACCACAGACAGTTTCAGAATAGAACCTCTGGCATCTCAATATAATCAAATGATCATAGTTAATTTTTAAAGAGAAAAAGACAGATTGACAGAGCTAGAAATTTATCATATAATGATCAGCTTTATTATTTTTAAAAGGAGGATTTAACGTCTGCTTCGACTCTGAGAAACATTCAGAAAATAAAGTGGCTCCATTAACAATGTTACCTATCACCAGTCTAGTGACAATGCACTTGGATGCAGAAAAGCTTGTTTCATAGAAGTATTAAAGTTTCACACCAAGAAATGTGACTAAAAGGGACACAAGCACCGTTGGCTGTACATATGGATGGAAAAGGAAACCAAAATGTGATACTAAACGAAGTCTACCTAAAAAATTTAACATCGTAGTTGAAGATCATAACTTTAGCGCTATTCTCTAAAACTGAAAGTAGCGTTAAAAAATGATAAACATAGAAATCCAAAACATTTTGGAACCCAAGCGAGGCACCTCCCTTTTTCTTCCATTAACCATCGACAGCTTCAGGACGGAGCTCCTGAGGTCAATTGAAGAGGTACCTAAAAATGAGTATGGATGCAATATTAATAATGATATAAAAAAATAAAAAACATGCTATTAAGATTCTATATTTGTTGTAAAATTCCGATAGCTAGTTATAAATAGCAGCTAGTTACATTTTTTGGATCAATTATATAGCTATTTTGAATGCAATAAATTAGATAGATATTGATTGTATTTTTGATATAGCTAATGCATATAGCATATTTATTTAAATTTGTGAACTAACTTTAAAATTTTAAATACTTCTAATTTTACATTCAATATTAGAGAATACAGCTAATTTTATTTATTAAGTTCATTTGTTCGCTTTAGAATTAGTTAATCATATATATAACTCATTAAACAATTAACTTTAAATTACATCTACAAGAGATCAACATGATGATGACTTACAATTAGGAGCATCTACTCAAACTACACATGTATGTATGCAGTGGCATAACTGATGTTTGAAGACATAGCAGAGCAATCATGGGATAGTTGCACACCTGTAAAATAAATACATTCATTAAAAGGTCATAAAATTAAAAAGTTAGATGCATTAGAATGTAGCAAATTCAGTTCGGAAAAATTTATTCGGATAACAGTTACCTAACTGTGGTGATCTTACATAATTTTTATCGTTTGAAAAATTTGCCAGGGAGCTCTGTGATTAAGTTTGTGATATAATTCTAATACAGTCTTTAAAATAGATTTGTTCTGCTCTGTTATATAAAAATATAATAAATCATTTTAAGATAGATAGGGTGAGTATTGAGTAAAAAGCTACAAAAAAAAGCTCTTGGTTTTGTAGTCGCCTTCCTGAGCTTAAATGTAAATATTTTTCTATTTACAGTGAATGCAAATACATTTTTAACTAGCTATATTCAACTAAGTATATTGTGATAAGCATAAGCTAAATGCTTGAGTTCATAATAGCCTACTTCTATATTTATTAATTCTTTCCCATCACTAAACTGTTTACTTTAGAACAGCAAGCTGTTGTGCATAATAAAAATTAAAAAAAAAACAGATCAGTTGTTCAAATGAAAATATTATATTTTTAAGATTATTTGGATGAAAATAGGATGGTACTTTATATTGAATATTAATTTTCGCATCAAGTTAGCTACCGATTTTAAACACACTACACATTTCCCAGTAGCTAGATATTGTTTTCCATCTTAACTTTTATCAAGATAATTAAGAACTTTCTTTGCTATATTTAGATTAATTGTAGTGACAAAATAGAACTACTTTGGCAATAGAATAACATTTTATGACATTGATTAGATAATTAGATTTGACTCAATTTACAAAAAAAAATGTTCATAATTTATTTGATCATTTGATAAATATTAAACACAAAATTCTCATTCAAAGAGAATAAAAAAATATGATTCAAAATATTCAATTTTTGAACATTTTTAGGAGAAAAATCATTGTTAATATCAATTAGCCAACTTCAGACACATTGTTATGTAGTTATGATACTTTAATTAGATATAGCTACTTTCAACATATAAATACAGTGAAAAGTCTACTCACATAGCAAATCAAGATGACACTACAAGTTATCCAAGGGTGAAGTATCAGGAGATGTTCTTTCCCAAGTCTTGATAGATTTATCTGAAAGGAATAATTGTTTAGAAATTTTTGTTAATCATATTACTGATAAGAAAATTTAACTGTTCATGGCACACAACACACAGCATATTGATAAATTATAGCTACTGTATTTAATTATCAATACATAAAATTTAAAATATTTTCAACAGGTTGCATAAATCATAAGATTCCTTCTTTAGATGGTTTCAAAGTTTTTGTTCTCTAAGTTGACCTTTATTATCAACTGTCCTATTCTTAAGCCGAAAATGAATAGCTTTTCAGAATATTTTTATACCAATAACTTTACTACCAGTAAGTAGCTTCACTAAAAATTGTATCATTATGGCCCATTGCCTCCGTAACCAAAAAACAAAAAAGGAGTTTCAAGTTTATGAATATAAGCTAAATAATTGTTTAGTAGTCACATTTTCTATTTCATTTTCCAAATATTTTAATTCATAGTTGAAATTTAAAAACAACATCTTTTTTTGATAACTGTAGCCAATGCAAAATATTTGCATGTTTGAATGAAATCATTATATCTTTAGACAGATAAACCAATCACACATTTAAAGACAATAACTTATTAAATTTAGGTCGGAATAATCTCACTGCGATTATTTACCCCACAAGTGCGATGCAATTACGCTAATTCTTATGAAAGGTATGTTAATAAATGATTAACAATAAGAGATACAAGATTGAAAATAGGTACACATCATTATCGAAATGATATCTTAAGATGGTGTAAGTATGGAGCTTCTACCTGAATTGGTTCTTATGTTAGATCAAAGTTTGCAGGAAAGTGAGATGGAATAGTAAAATACCCTAGACGATGCTAGGGTTTTAGTGAAAAAATGACATGAATCTACAAAATACATGAATCTACAAATTAACTCTTTAGCTGAAGATTTTCAAATTCATTTCAATGTTAGAATGGAGAGAAATTCATAGCAATTTCAAATATATATATTTTTGAAAATGAAAATACTGGACTTATTAAGCATTTTGCTCATAATTATACTTCAATTAGTAATACGGATCGAAGTTTGGTACTCCAGTTCTATCCAAATTGAATTGGCTATTTAACTAACAATATAGGTTTTACTGAAAGCATGTTAAGATACCTAAGCTCTTCATTCTTATCTCACCCAAACTTATAAAGTATGCTATGCAATATCTCATCAATATTTGATTCACCAAAATAAAAAATATTTTAAAAAATCTGTAATATACTGGGTGGCACAAAAGAAATGAAACCCATTTTCAAATTTTACTCATTCTCATCAAGATTTTGGCTACAAGTTACAAGCCATGACCCACTTTGAAAAATTCTGCTGGCCAACAAATGAATTTTGGAGTATAAATACTTCGTTTTATAAAATTTGCATCAATTCAATCTTAATATTTTGAAATTAGCAAAACTTCGGAGTTAGGTAATCAATTCATCAGTAAAGTCCTAATTTTCAAAAGTGGGCCAAATACTGTGGAGCAAATACTGCCTATTTGCCTAAGTAAGCTGTTATGCAGTGGTGTGAGCAATGTTAGGCTGGTAGCTATTACCAGCCATATTTTATTGTATTTTGAACTTTTTGCAACACACTGACAAACAGCACCATAGATTATTTTCTAGTAGCCAATACTTCAACAACATACTACTTAGGTATATATGTTCTACTTAACAAAATATATCTTTAATTAAACTAATCACTGTAATCTAGATTTTACAATAAAAATAATAATTTATCTAATGGATACAAATAACAGATTCAAACATACTTCAAAAAGTCAATAATCAATAGTTTGGAAGGTTAATTCTCCCAATTAGGTTGGTTTTATTTTTTGTACTTAAGTATTTTTATTTTAGGGTTAATATTTTAATAAAATAAAATTAATGGAAACTTCATAATAGAGAGTATTTAGTCTGTAAAATTAACTTGTTGGACCAAATAATTTTTGATAGTGGTTTTCAGACTATTATTTATAGCAATATTTGCTTATAAGAATAATTAGTTCAAATTTTAGCACAAATGAATATTTGAAATTAAATATTGAATTATCAATATAACAACAAACTTTTGGTCATAACCCAGTATGTAATTGGTGTACAAGAACCCACTTGCATTTTCAAAAAGCTGAAAAAAATCCAATAGCTTATTTCCAATTTAATTAATAGTAAACAATAATTAATGACAAACATAAGCATTAATAGTAAGCATAAGAATTAATAGCTAGAAATCCACCGACGTTGCTGGAATATTATTTTCAAAGGGGAAAAACTATATTTAACTGTGAAAGAAACAAAAAAGTGTCTAGGTAAGTAGCTAGGTTAAAACTTAAAGTAAATAATAACTAATATCCTAAGTCTACACTGCAAGAGCTGGTAAAGTGTTCAAGAAATCCTCTATTTTGCTTTCTGTTCTCAGTAAATTGTAAAATCCATGTATATATAAGAAAATTAAACATTGTAAGTACAGAAAATGTTGAAAAATTCCCATACTATCATACTCTTGGTCTATGTAGTTGGTAATCAATTTTAGCTAATGCCCATCAGTCTTAACTATTCTTCAAAGGCTGGAGAAAAGACCAAGATATTATGGTAACAAGTTGATAGAATCTGCCCGCATCTCAGTCTGCAAAATATAGGACATTCTCAACATTTCCTATGACAACAATCCTTAATATGAATTAATAATCGTATCCCCCTATACTAATTATATTTAGCTACATGTATTTTTACTATTTTACATTATTAAGCCGAGAACAAGTAGCAAAATAAGAGGTAAAGATTTCTTGGAGAACAGTATCAGTTCGTACAGTCTGGGAATCTGCCAAGACAGGCCATTACAAAACTATAAAGTGTTCAAAAATAAATCCTCCATTTAGGCTTCTGTTCTCAGTATAACTGTAAATATAGGAGAAAATTAGAGATTGTTCACACAGAATTTCAGAAAATCTTAAAAATGTCCCATTTTCTGCTAGCTGACTGGGAATCTGCTGATAAGCTGAGCTTAATAGCATGAGCTCAACTTCACATCAAATTAGAATATCTGAAAGTCAGGAGACACTAAAGTCACTGAAAGAAGCTACATTATGCAGAATGGGCTAGGATATCTGAAATTTTTGAGTTATAAATATCAGCCTCAACTCTGCTTAGATATTGATATTAGCCGTATTAGGTACATAAATTTATAATACCAAGTTGTTCTTACAAAATTACAGATAGTGCCTAGAAACCTACCTATATAATTTAGCTACACAATGGATATTTAATAATGAAACAAGAAACAGATAATCGAATACTACTCATCCTGAGTCATCCAGTCTGCAAAGCGCATTCATATCGCCGAAGACCTTTGAAGACAAATTTTGAGGGAAAATAATTAATTTTCCTAATTAATTCCAATGTTTACATGTATTTATGTTTTTATTGGAGACATTTTGCAGACGTCTGGTCATTTTGGAGACAGATTTGAAAATTTTTGAGACAGATTTACCACACTTTACAGACTGGTTACTCATACACTCATACTAGGTCCTACCTACTCCACTAACTCCAGCTCCAGGTAAAATAGTAATGTTCATAAACTCTCTAGCTACTTGTCCCTTCAAGATTTAAGCTCCAGCCTCCAGGTAATAAAGCATGTCCAAACTGAGGCGAACTCGCCATTTTAATGGCGAGTTTGTGCCAGACTTAGTTATTTTGAGCCCTTCAATTGCAAATGAAGAGAAATATCTAATTTTCTCTTATGTTACACTACATTTAAAATGTTATTTTGGGGAGATTTTATGATAATTTGGTCATTTTGGAGAGAAATTTGGTCAATTTTGAAGAGAAATGCAGAGACAAATGGAGAGTTTATGGAACAAAGAGATATACTATTTTACTTTAGTCTTAAGCTAACCTGAGCTAGGCTCAATTGTCATAAATTCTATCCTAAAAAACATTGTATGATTGTACTAATTGTACTATTGTAGGACTACCTAGAGGCAAGAATAACTAGTAGAATTGTCTCTACTGTCTGAACCAGACTGTATTTTATGGAAAATTCCACCAACATTTAGGTGGAATTTTGCTCTTTTGAAAATAAAATTCTAGCTAAGTCAGTGGATTTCTAGCTCTTGCTGCTCTTTATTCCTACCTATGTAACCATTAATTTTCACTTTTTAGTGGAAAATCAGCCAAATTTTTGGAAATTGTTGATGTATTTTTTAACTTTCAGAAAAAGTCAGTGGAATTTTGTGCACCAAATACAGACTGATCTCTACATTTGCAGTGAAGGCCCGAAGTTCTTAATTTGCTCAAAATAATTGTCATTAACTCACAAATAAAATAGCATGAATGGACATACAAGTCATCCATATTTCAGAGGCTGGTAAATTGTAAGCCAATTTGGCTCATTTTTCTTTTTTGAAGATTTCAAGCCAAAATGAACATTGGAAGTTGGAACATAGGAATTAATTTATAATTTTAAGCCAATTAGGAATAGCCGAATAGGTATCTGATTTTTACCTTCTGAAATATAAGCCAATTAATCGGCTTTAACTGACATAGCTACTCTGTGACATGGATGGACATAAGTTTTAATAGGTACTAGCCAGTGAGCCACTAGGTAGTTAGTACCTGGGGGCTGGGCTGGAGTTTATATAAAAGTTTATTAACTAGCCGGGTCCCGGGCTTGGGCCGGCATTCTGTATTTGGTGCACAAAATTCCACTAACTTTTTGAAAAAGCTGAAAAAATCCACCATAAATTTCCAGTAATTTGGCTGATCCACCAACATTTTAGTGATTTTACCCATTTTTCCACCGAAAATTAATGATAATATAGGAATAAATAGCTAAAAATCCACCGACTTTGCTGGAATATTATTTATAAAAGGAAAGACCATGAAATACAGACCAGACTCGTAACTGGGTCCTACTCCTACTGAACTAGTATCTCTCAATTTAACTACATAGAGTCTAGAGAGCTCAGAGAGGCAGGTAACCTACATAGTACATACTAGCCATGTTTTAGAGTAAGTTAAAGTAGGTTAAAGAGTTAAAGCCAATTAATTGTCTTAGATTTCAAAAGGTCATTACTCTGATAACTTGATAAGTAGGTAAGTAGGTATACCTACCTAATTGGCATACAATTTTGAATTATTTCTTATGTTCCTATGTTAATTTTGGCTTGAAATCTACAAAATGAGCCAAATTGGCTTAGCTCAGAATTTTTGTGAAATTTATTGGCTCAAAAATTGGCTTAGGTACCTACAATTTTCCAGCCTCTGAAACATGACATAATAGCTACGGTGCTACCTATATACCTACCTAATATTTTGTAATTTTAGGTTATAAGCCATACCTAAGTAGTACTTCAGGATATAAAACAAATTAAACTACCAATCTTGCTACCTAATTAGGTAGATTGGCTTACTCCAGGTACATTTTCAAACTCAAAATATCAAGAGACGAGTGACGACTTACCTGATCAAGAGGTAAACATATTTTGAGCGGATTCTCAATGTTAATAATAAGTTTTTGGACCTAGATTTACAATTTAAACTAGGTATAGGTATTTCTAATTTCAAATCTCTACAGTGTTACAGATCTAAAGCACAATAGAATGGTCTTGAAATTCGTGCCGAATTAGGCGGTAACAAAAGGGTTGACAAACAAAAGCTAAGCGTAATGATTGGTATACAGTTTCGAACCCTTTATAAAAACTTTTTGTAGATTCCAGTATCTTCAAACAGATTTAATTGTTTGAGAAATAGTTCGGCTAAGTGTTTTATACTATATATAGATTCACAGCATAAGCTGTATCTACTCCAAATATATTTCAAGGAACTGAATGAGTTAATTAATAAATACATAGGTAGTTTTAAAATTAATAAAAATATTATTTTTTATACCTACCTAATGGTTTTTTGATATTCCTGATTCAATTTACGTACTTTTCATCGAATGAATCATTCTTTCCGGACAAAACCTATACTTTATTATTACGTGAAAAGTTATTACGATTCATTATCCATAAATATTGTATATATACACTCCCATAAATAACATTGCAAAAATTAGCTATATATATATACTTCGTTTTCTATGCCTGCGCTTCGTTTTCTATGCAATGAGATGCGGTTAAGAGACTCTTGTTTGCCGCTAACTACAACCGTTTTACGTGAGTGTTAAGCGCTTAGCACATCAAAATTGTACCGTTTTCACTGGTGCTAAGCGCTTAAGAGACTTTACCTTGAGCAACCCGATTTTTGCGGATAAAAAAAACTTTGGCTTGTGGCCCTTCACATGATCTTCGTATTTAAACGTTGTTATATACAGTTTTTGCACAAGTCTGCTTCATCAGCTAGTTTCTTGATGCAAACATAAATTGGTCGAATGTTTCTCCAACTTGTTGTTTTTGCTTTTCGAATGCGACACGGTCGAGAGCAACATTTCGTTTCTGCCTCAAATAACCTTGGATTTCATCCAATATTTCATCAATGCTCATAGTGCTATCATCTGGATATCTAATCCACATTTCAACATAGTTCTCATTTGATCTGATAGACATGATCTGAATTGAGCTTTTTGAATCTCAATTGGAAATTGATATAATTTTTGCAAGAAATTTACTGTGAGAAGTATCGATGTCCAATGTCCTCGGTCGAGATGCTTGTATCTTTGTAGATGCAGCTTGAGAGTTCTGAGAGGTATTTGCTTCTCCTCTTTGACTTTGTATCACTGACATTAGGGGCTGAATAGTTTTTTGTTGTTGTCTACGTTCTTCTTGACGAGTTAGTTCATGTTGTTTCAAAAAATCTTAGAAGTCATCATTCAGTGATTAAATATCCACAGATAGTTTTATTTTCTTGTTACTTTATTTTCACTTTTCTTCTTTTGTGTACAGCGCCATGTTTGAGGTTAATAAGTTCCCGAGTCAATCCTTATTAATATATTCTTCAGATGAACAAAAAGTAACATTAATTCTTAACTGAAAAGACATATAATATTATTGTTTAATACTAACTTATATTAAATTCACATAATATCACATTGAGCATAAAATTGCTTTTTGTTAAATGTAGCACAATAATTATAAAAATTTAAGTATCTAATAATTACTCACCTATACTGAGTGAGAGTTAAGCTATGGATGGATTTTACAACATTTAATAAATGCACGACTTTAAACTTTTTCATCACAGTCACAAACAATAAAATACTGTATATTAATATTAATATATTTATGTACGTAGTACTCTAGTATCTCTAAAACAAATTTTCTCTCCATAACTCATAGAAAATGAGATATATATTATAATCAAGGAGTGACAATTCTAAATTTCTTGTTGCTTTTATTCGCTTTAAGCCCGGTTCGAACGATCATGCTGAAAAACTTCTGGATGAAACGGATGCATGATAAGCGTTCAGCCTACCGTCATTCAAATAGATTTCGTTGTGACAATAGAATGTCTCAGTGTCCTCAAAATGAGCGATTGCAGAAGCCTAAACATTAATTATAAAAGAGAAAAAACTTCACTCCAAAATATATGAATAAATGTATATAGGAATGCAAAGCTGAGAAACAAAATACATATTCAATTTTTGTATTATAAGATTATAGTTCACTTTCAAATTGATTTTTGAAATGTTTCGAGCAAAGCAATTTTTTTAAATAAACCTTATATTGAACTTTTGTGGTTCCTATATACAGAAATAAATTCTAATGTTATCTATTTTATGAGCTTATTATCCATTCTTCTGAAAAAAAAAACATTTTAACTGATGCTATATGCATGCGTGAGTATTTTTCTGAATGTACCAGAGCAGATTCTAAAAATGTATCAGATTTGAGTCATTTGACAAAAAAAGTACCAACAAATTGAATTTCTTATAAAATTAAACTTAAATAGTGAAAAGCTGCTACTGGAAAATCTCATAAAAAAGTACTAATTTGGAAATTTGATAAAAATGTGAGATTTAAAAGTACCAAATTTAGTACAAAAGTATAAGGTTCATCTAGCCTGACCAGTGACCATGCTTGTTCCATCATGCGTGCATGATCGTGCAAACCGGGCTTTAGTTACCGTTTGGTAACCAAACTGAGTCGTGATTTGGTAACTAAAGCAGGGGATGCCTGTATTGCACATGGTCTGTTTCGGTACAGACACTCATCATGCATGACTCTATAATTTGGAGGCGCAAGCAAAATGGATCTTTATACTTCACAAAAGATCAATAAAAACTGAATGTAAATTTGTTATTTAACTTAGGTTATTTCATTTTGAAATTTTTCAGGGTACATAGTTATGCATCGAAACGGCATAGAGGTTCACATTAAGAAAAAGGTTTGGAAACCATGCTTAACAATGACACTATTGTTTCTTATATTTTTACTGTAAACACTACGACATTTAAATATATATAATTTTATTTGTTTTTAAAGATTTTTATAATCACAACTCTACAATATCTATTTTACTTCCGACTGGCTAATTTTCAGTCTAAAGAAAAAGAATATACACCATTTTTTTCAATGTCATCTAGGAATTAGGTATAATAAATCTATTTAATATTAGTATAGATGCATAAAATGGGATAAATCTATTATAGAAACGTTTATATGAGAATGAGAATATTTATTCAGAAATGCATTACTTATAAGGAATATTATGAAGGAATATTATATATTTTTCTGAAGCCCGTCCTGGTACTCTTTGAGTATTATTGGGCAATTAAAAAATTACAATGTCTTTATTACTTTATTATATACAATGCTAAGGTCTTCGCATTGTTTGTTTATAAAATTCGAAATCAAAACAAAAGGTACAGAGTTACACTGTACAATCTTCTTCTACAGAGTCAGGTTAGTGAATATTTACCAAGCCTAATTGTATACGGTTTACAGAATAATGATCATAGGCCTTAGTTCACAAATATTATTTAATAAACTCATTATTTTCAAAGAGCTATGAGAGAACATTTAATAGTATATGATAAGCAATTTGATAAAGAAAATGCTCAAATGATTTCACATACAGTCCTGACAAAAAGCAGATGCTCGGATGAATTTGCTTAAATCCTCTACCAAACCGATATGATTAAAAAAAGCAAATTTTGACGAGCATAAGCAATATAATCCAAGTCACGGCCCTACTAATTATGCATCGATATTGAGTATGGATATCCATATATATCCATATAAAAAAAACCAAAGGCTATTTAATGGAAGACTAAACAAAAATGGTTTCACTATTCAGGCTACATTCTAACTCATTCACTACACAGGAGTTTACAATAGAGGAGTTCTACTGGATCAAGTATTTTTTTCTGCCTGTAGGCTCTATCTCTAGACAGATATATGAATATATTATTTCCTCATAGATGGTAATTATTCATAAAAATAGATTTGTAATAAAATGGATGTATTTTTCATAAGTTATGTTTTCTTTTATAATTGGAATATGCTTTGTTTTAATTATGCTCCAAATTATATTTTTATGTTAAAAAACATATTGTCACAATCCTAAAAATGATTGAAGGCTATTTATGTTGAACATTGCAAACAGGAAAAACCAGCCAACTATCAATTACGTGAATGTGCTGAAAAAATGTGCAGTCTCCACTCCCCAGTGCAGGGCAGTCCAGTCTAGTCCAGTCTCCAATCCCCAGTGCAGTCCAGTCCAGTCTCCACTCCCCAGTGCTGTGTAATGTAGTCTCTAACTCAACAGTGCAGTCTCTAACTCAACAGTGCAGTGCAGTGTAATGCAGTCTCTAACTCAACAGTGCAGTCTCTAACTCAACAGTGCAGTCTCTAACTCAACAGTGCAGTCTCTAACTCAACAGCACAGCCTCTATCTCAACAGCACAGTCTCAACTCAACAGCACAGCCTCTATCTCAACAGCACAGTCTCAACTCAACAGCACAGCCTCTATCTCAACAGCACAACCTCTATCTAAATAGTACAATCTGTATCTCAACAGTGCAGTCTCTATCTCAACAGTGGCAGTCTCTATCTAAACAGTGGCAGTCTCTATCTAAACAGTGGCAGTTACTATCTCAACAGTGGCAGTTACTATCTCAACAGTGGCAGTCTCTATCTCAACAGTGGCAGTCTCTATCTCAACAGTGGCAGTCTCTATCTCAACAGTGGCAGTCTCTATCTCAACAGTGGCAGTCTCTATCTCAACAGTGGCAGTCTCTATCTCAACAGTGGCAGTCTCTATCTCAACAGTGGCAGTCTCTATCTCAACAGTGGCAGCCTCTATCTCAACAGTGGCAGCCTCTCTCTCAACAGTGGCAGTCTTTATCTCAACAGTGGCAGTCTTTATCTCAACAGTGGCTGTCTCACTCTCAACAGTGCAGTCTCACTCTCAACAGTGCAGTCTCTAACTCGACAGTGCAGTCTATCTCAACAATGGCAGTTTCTATCTCAACAGAGCAGTCTCTATCTCAACAGTGGCAGTCTCTATCTCAACAGTGCAGTCTCTCTCTCAACAGTGCAGTCTCTCTCTCAACAGTGCAGTCTCTCTCTCAACAGTGCAGTCTCTATCTCAACAATGGCAGTCTCTATCTCAACAGTGGCAGTCTCTATCTCAACAGTGGCAGTCTCTATCTCAACAGTGGCAGTCTTTATCTCAACAGTGGCAGTCTCTATCTAAACAGTGCAGTCTCTATCTCAACAGAGCAGTCTCTATCTCAACAGTGCAGTCTCTATCTCAACAGAGCAGTCTCTATCTCAACAGTGGCAGTCTCTATCTCAACAGTGCAGTCTCTCTCTATCTCAACAGTGCAGTCTCTCTCTCTCTCAACAGTGCAGTCTCTCTCTCTCAACAGTGCAGTCTCTCTCTCTCAACAGTGCAGTCTCTCTCTCTCAACAGTGGCAGTCTCTCTCTCTCAACAGTGGCAGTCTCTATCTCAACAGTGGCAGTCTCTATCTCAACAGTGGCAGTCTCTATCTCAACAGTGGCAGTCTCTATCTCAACAGTGGCAGTCTCTATCTCAACAGTGGCAGTCTCTATCTCAACAGTGGCAGTCTCTATCTCAACAGTGGCAGTCTCTATCTCAACAGTGGCAGTCTCTATCTCAACAGTGGCAGTCTCTATCTCAACAGTCTATCTCAAATATATTTTCGGTAAATTTCACTACAGTTCATTAGGAAATAATTTATAAAAAAGATATATTATTGAAAAAGAATGGGTTAAGGGATAAGGATTTATTGAAAAAAATAATTCAATTCGTCAAGCTACTGTAAACTATCTGATGTAGAATGTCTAAGTTATATATTTACAAAAATACAATACCTATTTACTTACAATACCTATTATAAAATACAAACCTATTATAAAATACAATTTCATTTACAGTTTCGTCTGAATTGCAATTTATAATTTAGTTTCTCCTCCTATCGGTAAGAAATCCTTGAATTTAATCGGAAAGTTAATTACAATTCTGAAGGATTTCTTGTTTCCCTTCTTCAGTGTCTGTGTCATCGCTTTCAGATGGTCTGACAAACTCATCATAGTCATTTCCACTCTCATTTTTATGACTTTCTGAAAAAAATTCACGATGAGGTAGTAATGGAATATCCCTATCAGGTAGTCCTATAGCCTCTCCATCAGGTAGTCCTATAGCCTCTCCATCAGGTAGTCCTATAGCCTCTCCATCAGGTAGTCCTATAGCCTCTCCATCAGGTAGTCCTATAGCCTCTCCATCAGGTAGTCCTATAGCCTCTCCATCAGGTAGTCCTATAGCCTCTCCATCAGGTAGTCCTATAGCCTCTCCATCAGGTAGTCCTATAGCCTCTCCATCAGGTAGTCCTATAGCCTCTCCATCAGGTAGTCCTATAGCCTCTCCATCAGGTAGTCCTATAGCCTCTCCATCAGGTAGTCCTATAGCCTCTCCATCAGGTAGTTCTTGAATCTCCCCATCACTTAGAATATTCTGAATGCTCGATCCTCTCACAGCTTCTGTAATTTTTGCTCGACACTTGGGACAGGTACGCCTTGAAATAAAAAAAGAAGTTAATTAAACTCAAGAACATGTTATTATAATAATTGACACATACTAATGTATATGCTTCTGTGCTGTAAAAGTGGAATCCTTTTAGTTTACCTAAGTATCATTGAAATGTCTTATGGACAAGGATATCACACAGGCCTGCTTTTGAATAGTATTGGATCCATATCAGTAATAAAAGGAGCCCACTATTGGCACGTGGTAGTTTGTAAAATGGGTACTAAAGAACATTCAAGACAGTAGATATGGGAAAATGGATTTGTTATAAAACGGGCAGTGATTTATAAATAATGGAGGAGTATAAGGGTACGGTTACTATGGATGCGTATTCAAACGATTTTTCGCACTGACTACTTCTGATGAAATCGGATGAAAATCAAATTCATACTTTCCAATGGGAGTGGTTACAGTGGCCGCGATTTGGTCGTCAGAATACGTACGAAGTCGTCAGAACAACTTCAGCGTTCAAATGAGTTTGTTTTTTCATGCGACTAGCAACAGATTCTGTAATTTTTTTGTTCAATTCTCTTACTTTCGTTTACTGTTACCCCATGCATTTTGGAAATGTATTATTTATACTACCTATCAGGAATAATACAAATATTATTTAAAAGTATTCATGATACCTATTTTTTTATATAAAGGTTTGAATTGGTTGTTACTGTGTACATTTTTTTTCAATAAAAGTGAATATCCTTATAGTTATATGAAAAATATTCTCCTTATTTTTTTCTATTTATATATTTCAAAAAATTTGTGCAGTGAAAATAATGATCAAATTAGCGTCACGTCTATTATTTCATAGGCACATACATATGTAGGATTTTCATTCCTCCCGAACATTATCTCTAAACACATAATTTAAACCCCATTATTAATTGGACAGAAGCATACTGACGATCATAAATCGCGTACAGTGTAACCACCTCGCACTGAAGATCAGTTCTGACGGTATCGTCAGTGCGAAAAATCGCTCGAATACGCATCCATAGTATCTCGGTGCCCTAAGCATATTCCTCAATATTTAGAGAAAGTATAATTTGGCTTTCTAGGTTAACCGTACTGTATCATTAGGTTGAGAAATGAATGTAGAATTAAATGCCAATAGTTGATGAATTCACCTTTTCTCTCATCGATTTACAACAGACTATTTACATAATTCATACACAAACTATATTCACAATTTAAACGATCATTTGATAACTTACCCTATATCGTAGTCCTTTATTCTAAACAATTTCTCGGAACAGCTCACGCATATATGGTGTTGGCATTCCAGAAATAGTACGATGTCATTATCGGAGTTATAGTTTTCGTAACATATGATACACTGCCTATCAAAGTCGGAGGAATTGAAATCGAATGTGGAAAGCTTCTCCTTCCACCTTGTTCTCGTTCTTTCTGAGATAACATCGATGACTATTGATGAACATTGATGTGTATTACTCATGTCTGATGCATTGATAGCAAGAGACTCAGCAATAAACAATCTAAAAAGTAAAGGTATTTCAGAGCCAACACGCCTTTCCAAACTGAAAAGAATCATGTTTAATGTGAGCTAGATAAGAAAAGCTGGAATGAAGTCTTGATAACAAAGAATTGCCTTACATTTGAAAAAACGCGCAGTCTGCCCAATCACCGCCACTCTTCCGCCCAATCACCGCCACTCTTCCGCCCAATCACCGCCACTCTTCCGCCCAATCACCGCCACTCTTCCGCCCAATAACCGCCACTCTTCCGCCCAATCACCGCCACTCTTCCGCCCAATCACCGCCACTCTTCCGCCCAATCACCGCCACTCTTCCGCCCAATCACCGCCACTCTTCCGCCCAATCACCGCCACTCTTCCGCCCAATCACCGCCACTCTTCCGCCCAATCACCGCCACTCTTCCGCCCAATCACCGCCACTCTTCCGCCCAATCACCGCCACTCTTCCGCCCAATCACCGCCACTCTTCCGCCCAATCACCGCCACTCTTTCGCCCAATCACCGCCACTCTTTCGCCCAATCACCGCCACTCTTTCGCCCAATCACCGCCACTCTTTCGCCCAATCACCGCCACTCTTTCGCCCAATCACCGCCACTCTTTCGCCCAATCACCGCCACTCTTTCGCCCAATCACCGCCACTCTTTCGCCCAATCACCGCCACTCTTTCGCCCAATCACCGCCACTCTTTCGCCCAATCACCGCCACTCTTTCGCCCAATCACCGCCACTCTTTCGCCCAATCACCGCCACTCTTTCGCCCAATCACCGCCACTCTTTCGCCCAATCACCGCCACTCTTTCGCCCAATCACCGCCACTCTTTCGCCCAATCACCGCCACTCTTTCGCCCAATCACCGCCACTCTTTCGCCCAATCACCGCCACTCTTTCGCCCAATCACCGCCACTCTTTCGCCCAATCACCGCCACTCTTTCGCCCAATCACCGCCACTCTTTCGCCCAATCACCGCCACTCTTCCGCCCAATCACCGCCACTCTTCCGCCCAATCACCGCCACTCTTCCGCCCAATCACCGCCACTCTTCCGCCCAATCACCGCCACTCTTCCGCCCAATCACCGCCACTCTTCCGCCCAATCACCGCCACTCTTTCGCCCAATCACCGCCACTCTTTCGCCCAATCACCGCCACTCTTTCGCCCAATCACCGCCACTCTTTCGCCCAATCACCGCCACTCTTTCGCCCAATCACCGCCACTCTTTCGCCCAATCACCGCCACTCTTTCGCCCAATCACCGCCACTCTTTCGCCCAATCACCGCCACTCTTTCGCCCAATCACCGCCACTCTTTCGCCCAATCACCGCCACTCTTTCGCCCAATCACCGCCACTCTTTCGCCCAATCACCGCCACTCTTTCGCCCAATCACCGCCACTCTTTCGCCCAATCACCGCCACTCTTTCGCCCAATCACCGCCACTCTTTCGCCCAATCACCGCCACTCTTTCGCCCAATCACCGCCACTCTTTCGCCCAATCACCGCCACTCTTTCGCCCAATCACCGCCACTCTTTCGCCCAATCACCGCCACTCTTTCGCCCAATCACCGCCACTCTTTCGCCCAATCACCGCCACTCTTTCGCCCAATCACCGCCACTCTTTCGCCCAATCACCGCCACTCTTTCGCCCAATCACCGCCACTCTTTCGCCCAATCACCGCCACTCTTTCGCCCAATCACCGCCACTCTTTCGCCCAATCACCGCCACTCTTTCGCCCAATCACCGCCACTCTTTCGCCCAATCACCGCCACTCTTTCGCCCAATCACCGCCACTCTTTCGCCCAATCACCGCCACTCTTTCGCCCAATCACCGCCACTCTTTCGCCCAATCACCGCCACTCTTCCGCCCAATCACCGCCACTCTTCCGCCCAATCACCGCCACTCTTCCGCCCAATCACCGCCACTCTTCCGCCCAATCACCGCCACTCTTCCGCCCAATCACCGCCACTCTTCCGCCCAATCACCGCCACTCTTTCGCCCAATCACCGCCACTCTTTCGCCCAATCACCGCCACTCTTTCGCCCAATCACCGCCACTCTTTCGCCCAATCACCGCCACTCTTTCGCCCAATCACCGCCACTCTTTCGCCCAATCACCGCCACTCTTTCGCCCAATCACCGCCACTCTTTCGCCCAATCACCGCCACTCTTTCGCCCAATCACCGCCACTCTTTCGCCCAATCACCGCCACTCTTCCGCCCAATCACCGCCACTCTTCCGCCCAATCACCGCCACTCTTCCGCCCAATCACCGCCACTCTTCCGCCCAATCACCGCCACTCTTCCGCCCAATCACCGCCACTCTTCCGCCCAATCACCGCCACTCTTCCGCCCAATCACCGCCACTCTTCCGTCCAATCTCGCCACTCTTCCGCCCAATCACCGTCACTCTTCCGCCCAATCACCGTCACTCTTCCGTCCAATCACCGCCACTCTTCCGCCCAATCACCGCCACTCTTCCGCCCAATCACCGCCACTCTTCCGCCCAATCACCGCCACTCTTCCGCCCAATCACCGCCACTCTTCCGCCCAATCACCGCCACTCTTCCGCCCAATCACCGCCACTCTTCCGCCCAATCACCGCCACTCTTCCGCCCAATCACCGCCACTCTTCCGCCCAATCACCGCCACTCTTCCGCCCAATCACCGCCACTCTTCCGCCCAATCACCGCCACTCTTTTGCCCAATCACCGCCACTCTTCTGCCCAATCACCGTACTCTTTCGCCCAATCACCGCACTCTTTCGCCCAATCACCGCATTCTTTCGCCCAATCACCGCACTCTTTCGCCCAATCACCGCACTCTTTCGCCCAATCACCGCACTCTTTCGCCCAATCACCGCACTCTTTCGCCCAATCACCGCACTCTTTCGCCCAATCACCGCACTCTTTCGCCCAATCACCGCACTCTTTCGCCCAATCACCGCACTCTTCCGTCCAATGAACAATCAGCTTAATTATCAACTGAATGTAGTAAATCTTTTTAATTTTAAGATTTAAAGCAAAATTAGCTTTAAATATAACTTATAGACCCACCTACTATAAGTTTAACTAAATTTCACTACATACATTTATTCATTCTAAATTTAACAATCTAACATGAATGAATTGTCTGTCTGTGTGTCACTTTCATTGAAAAATATATATGTTTAAAGGAAACCCTAAAACGAATATGTGTCAGTATCGCGGATCTTTTTTAAACAAAAACAATAACAATTCTAGTTTAAAAGAGTTTAAAAAATAACTAATTCAATTATACTTTAATAACTATCAAGTCCTTGAACGTAAGAAAAATTCGAGAGAACTTATAATGAAAGTGGATAATTTTTTCATTTTTAATCTGACATTCCCATTCGAAAAAAATTAATTAATTCAAAAATTTATAAGAATTGACCAAAGTTTTGAACATCATTCAAATCACAATTATTTGAAAACATATTTACAATAGACCACCAAAGTGAAGCGAGTTGGATTCATTTTTGAAATATCGGTGAAATATTCCTATGTTATTCGTACGGGCAAAAAAATTAGGTGGTACGACATCCATTACAGATGACTATTTACTTACTCTTGGAAATTAAGTCAATATTTCGATACCTAATATCTAAACGCATTCATTGCTACAAAGGTCTTGAAATGTGTATTTAAATAAAAAGTTACTACCAATTTAATTAGAAGTTACATCAATTAAGAGACCAATCCGTAAATTTGGTAGTCGGCACAACATCTTTTTATGCGAGAAATTTGAAAGATTGCTTACCAAATAACATCAAGTTCTCAGATTTTAGAGTAAGACTTATTATTGAAGCAATTTTGTATTTTTTTTAACCTTTTTATCTAAGGATATGATTCAGAATCGTAACTAGTTATGGGGAACCTATCAATTGCTGATGGAGATGAGAACTAGGCACGGTAAACCTACAATTATAATTCATAAAATATGAATGCGGTCAGATATTTGGTACCGAAATATGGACTTAAAAATTTCCAAGAGTAGGTAAATAGTCAGCTGTGATGGATATCGTAACACCTAATTGTTCTCCTCGTACGAATAACATAGGAATATTTTGATGATATTCTAAAAAGGAACCCAACTCACTTCACTTTGGTAGTCTATTATAGTTTCCTCCATCTAAGTAAAGAGTAATTACCAGTTATTGGTAAAATGGTAGATATAGCAATTATAATGGCTGTAAAATGGTAATAAAGCATGCAGAAATCATGAATGGAACACCTAACAAGTGTTTTTTATATCTTGACCATTAGGAAGACATCTTCAGTCAAATTTGATTCTAAACTGGAAAACTTTATCCACAAATCTAAAATTTGTTCACTAAGGAAACGGTTAATAATAAATATTTTAACAAACTCACAGTATGATAATTATTGATAACTCATCGTTTGTTCTTGATGTTGACTCTTCTGTTCCACTTGCCTCAGACATAATTATAGTTTGATTCTCACAATACGGTGTCTACTGATAGAATGAACTTAGAAAAGTAAATGCAAGGTTGTTACACTCAGTTGCGGCTACAGAATAGATGTGGTAGTGACAATCAAGATTTTGTTTGTGCGTCACAACAGCAACACTAGAATTATGAAACCAATATCTATATGGATATTGGATAACAAGAAAATACATTTTTTGTGTTCATGACGTTGGTCTTGTAAACGCGCGATATGTGTAACGCTAGAAAATACTATATAACTAGTATGATATTTTAACGGGGTAATTTCCAAGTTATCGAATAGTTCCTCATTTTCGATCGAAAAAAGTATATACCAAATTTGATACATAAACGGGCAAGGCAAGTTCCCATTTTCGATCACATATGTAAATACAATATCCCAAGTTTATTATTAAACCGGATAAGTTGCAGGTTATCGAACAGTTCTATATTCTCGATAATACAGGCGTCTCATCGTTACGGTACCGAAAAAAAACTAGTAATTCATAAGTAGGGCTGGGACAATATGCTCTAAAAACTATAGATCCCGAAATTATCATAGACGAAACTGAATGAATTGGTATCGAATAGTATATATCGCTGGTGTAGAACTATTCAATACTCTTTAATTTTCTCTGTCTATAATATTTTTGGGATCTATAGTTTTTAGAGCATATGGTCCCATTTTATTTGCCCTCCGACAATTGGGCCCAGGAAAATTGGGCCCAACGATTGGGCACCGGACAATTGGGCCCCATGACAACTGGGCCCATGACAATAATTGAGCCCCAAAACGATTAAGCCCGGAAAAAAATTGGGCAGAAGACACAATATTGAAATGTTACCTTGTTTTTACTAGGGAAGTGACAATATTATCATTGAAATTATGCGTTATATATTTTTTTTTGTTTGTTTAAAAAGACAATATTTTTCCATTAAAAACAAGAAGGATAAAATATTTACAGAAGAGGAAATTCCTTCAGGAACTACAAGTGAGGGGTTGAGTTCCCTGAAGAAGTGGACCAGACCCTCTAAAACCTCTCCTTCGCGGCTGAGAAGATGCTGAAGGCATTCCCTCTCTGGATCGCAAGAGCCATTCGCTGTTGGAACCAGGCAGACTCCCTTGTATCATTCGTTGTCTCAACAAGGCTCAACCTATGGACTTCATGATTAAGGAGGTCGTACTACCGTACGCTCCTGTGGTCTCTATAGCAATTGGCTCAAATATGTATGCATCTCCAAGGGCGGAGTATTTCTGACGTTTACGGTTCTCCGCAGCCCCGGCAGCTGATCCGGCCTCAACTGCGGAATCTTTGAGGTGTGTCTCGGCAAATGTGTCGACACACGTGCAATCCCAAATCAGAACTCTTTCCATTTATGTAAGGAAACACAGTAATACCATCTGGGCGTTTACCATCACCTCTGTCAAGCCCAGGAGGCTCAAGTACTGAAGGGAGTCCTGCTCTCTGCAAAGACCGTTTTACCACATCATTCATTGATGCATGTCTTGGGTGACGCCCAGAACTTTACCTACAAGACAGGCCATGCAGTCCTCTGACATCCATCCCACTACCACAGCGGCAAGAATGAAGTTCACAAACTCTGGCACCAACTCTGAGAGCAATGGCTACCCTCAGGACCTCTGGATCGAGCTGTGTACCCAATGACGGTATGGGAATCGCGTTCAACCACACTCCAGTTTCTCTAAGAGATGCAGATAACAGTCGTGCCCTTGCCACCTGATCAGCTCTAGCCAACAGACTCTCCATTAATGAATGAGCCAGTGGTGTATCCCATTCTTTTTGACTGGACTCATGGACTGGTACCGGGAGACCAGCCTGTAAACCCTGCCTCCATGTCCCAACTGCATCCGAAAGCTCTCCGGTATCGACTACATTAATATTAGAAAGAATAGTTTCAACCAAATCACTCACAGAATACCTTGAAGACACAAAAGCAGGCAAGGCAATATCTCCAGCTCTCCTACACCCCAGTCCACCAAAGCCAACCGGTAAAGTTGCCTGAACCCAAGAATCAGCTGACATCTCTACATTGGTCACACTGGCAACGGCAGATCTAAGTAATTCATCAAAGCAGCTAAGTTCGACTACGTGCTTGTAAGCTGGAGAAGCCCGCAGAACATATTGTAGCTTCGGAATGGAGAAAACATTTCTCAACAAAAGGAAGGCTTGATGGTTATCCACCACCCGCAATCGAGAGACCATGAGATACAGATTTTCTTTCTTCCTTAAAATCTCCTCGGGGGTACCCAAATCACTTAAAGGCGCACCCAACAAGGAACAATTGTCCTTATGAACCACTCTGACGTTTGGAAGCACTGCCCGGAACAACAATTCTGTTTCACCAGGGGCATTATCATCGAGAATGGTCAGCTCACATTTCGCGCTATTAACTTCAAGTCCTATGGCACTCAACCCATCTATCAAGGTTTTTACGTCCTCCAAAACTCTCCCCGGTGTATCTCCCAGGGCTGCGTCGTCCAGATACCATACATCGAATTCTGACTCAACCCTGCGAGCCACCTCGTCAATTCCAAGAGCAAACATAGCCGGTTCAAAAGGATTACCCTACTGGATACCTGTCTCCGACCTCAGCACCTCTTAACCAAAAAACAAAGCTGAAGGCGAAGAATAAGCTTGCCAAAGGAGTCTATATAGCTCCGGCACACGGTTACGAATAACAGTAAGGAAGGTATCTCTCCTCAGACAATTGAAAGCGTTTTTCATATCCACCTTGAGAAACACCCTCCTATGGTTACAGTCATTCAAGTACCGTCTTGCAGAATGTGCGGCAGCTTCACAGCCACCCTTCGTAGAGAACCCAAGCTGAACCGGTCTTAATTCACTACCAAGAGAGTGTGATAAGGGGCGCGCACCAACCCTGGCAGCCAACCTACGCAAGGTATTACCAACTGCTATGGGTCTGATGCCACCATCCTTTTTGGTTAAAGCGCATAATGTGGCTCCATAGAAAGTTGACAAAACAAAATCAGGAACTTCTCTCAATATCGCATTCACAAAATCTGTCAGAGTGGTCATAAGACGTACTCCAGCCTCTGCAGATGAATGGGACAATAGCGTCTTCAAATGACCTGGCCTCAGGCCATCAGGTCCTCCGGCAGAACCAGGACGGAAATAATTAACAGCCCTATGGACATCCTCCTCCGAAACAATAGGCACAATAAGAGAAATATCCGGAGGCTCTGGCATCATCAAGTCTAGCGAGGCAGGCGGGTGTTTAGACCTCAACGCTCTGACAGTCTCTTCGTTTCGTTGGGCCAGTCCATCCGAAGATGACAGCTCACGAACTGCTCCACTCACGTCACCATCTGCAAACTTAGCTGACACTCTTTTTTTCAACTTTTGTAACTTGTCATCGTCTGAAACGTGTCGATTATTAACAACTGGGATTATGGGTTCAGGCAGCGTAGGTAAGGAGTCAGTCTCTAAAAATTGGGCCACCTGCCGATTGATTTTGGTAGCAAGAGAAACCTTACGACCTTCCCTACCGCCATCTGGGCACTGTAGCTCCCAGTAGCAGAAGCTCATAAGCCTTGTCCATGCTAATTGGGTCTTCTGCGTCAAAGCCCCCTGCAATAACAGTTGGAGGGCTCCTGCCACAGCTATTACTGATCCCCTGGGAATCATATTTAGGACTCTCAACCTGCTACGACAGCCACCAATATATGCCTCCAAATTCACCAGCTGATTGGGCCGCTCCTGGGGGTCATCGATTGTACCCCGCCCTCGACATGCCACACAAACCCATCTTACTATAATTGACGCCTGTGCCCTGGTCAGTCCCACACATGACATGTGAAACCATCCAGAACACAGTGCACATTTAACTCTTTTCTTTCGGTTATTACGTGTGTCACATGAGCTACAGAGCACATCCTCACCCTCAATCATTAAAATAAATTAGCAATCTGACTGGCCAAACAGAGCAAATGCCACCAGCACCCCTCAACCGGAGTGCCCATGAGCATTCAGGGGTCAACAATCTCCCTGCTCAGTACTCTGGAATTCTTAGCAGACGTTTAGAGTTCACCAGGCAGACCAACAATTCCTACCTCAGCTGTAACTTAAACCTCCTACAACACACCTAAACAAGGTTAACTTACCAGCTTACTACAGAATAAAAAGGTTAAAAGAGATAAAAATCAAAACTTACTGACGATAAAAACAACCTAAATAAAAGCACTAAAGAATGGCAGTAACGCTGCTAATTGCGCTGCATAAGGGATTTACAATTACAAAGTACAGTCAGAACCAGCAAAGTACAGTCACCGGTCACTCGAATGTGCTGACTAAGCGAAACACAGGTCTGACGCACGAGATAATTAACAGAGGTGTTTAATAACAACAACCTCCTCCCATCACTACTCAATAGATACTCAATAGGTACTCTAGAAATATGTTTATATTTTTTTAATTCGATTCATATATTTTAAACAAGCCCCTTAAATCACTTTTGGATGCTAAAAGCATTTCATATGGATCCAATGTGTAGTGTACTATCGCGGAAATGTGTATCCGTCCAATTGCTGAGAGGCGTATGATTAATCTAGTTCCCACTGTACCACGGATTGTCGTACGCTACCCCAAATTCACATTTTACCCCCGCATGTAAGAAATTTCGATTCTTTTTAATGCAGTGCGGGACATTTCGTCTTCAGCCATCATGGTGAAAGGTCATCAAATTTCACTCTCTCTCTCTCTCTATTTAAAAACTTGTGTTTTTAGGCAGAACGAAAATTAGTCTTTCTTTAGATACTAATTTAACTTGGCCTTGATTAGTTATTGTATGGATAAGTTATTCTTCAGTATTTCTAGCTGAGGACTCTATTTTTTATTGTCATGCTCATATGGAACTATATCTTTTACTAATACATTTGTAAATTAATTTTTTTCGCTTTTATTTTCTAAGCTCTGGATTCAGAATTTTAAGCTATATTTTTTAACTCAGTGGAAAATTTGTTAAATGCTACCATTTTTAGGCAGCTTAATCCTTGAAATTGAGATATTCGAAAGACTAATCTGCAGTTAGGGTCAAGCAGGTAAATTGCGGCCTACTAACTAACTGCAGCCTCTAAAGCGGCTCATACACGATCAATATTATTGCGCAAGTCTGGTTGCACAATATAATTGACAATTTAAGGTTGCTCACATACGGGTCAATTTAATTGACAATTTAATTGCACAAACCAGGCTCAGTTTGTTCCAGTTTGGTCTTTCAATCCGCTAAGAAAGAATATGGAGGATTTTGATCCAGCTATCGCTGTGGCAGTGGCTATCGCTATAGAAGAGGAAACAGATGTCCCAAAAAAGAATTGCACAAAGTGGTCAAAAGAATGATTTTTGAAACGGTCAAAGTTTGGACACAATAAACTTTAATGTGAATTAAGGAACAATGAGCCCAGTGATCTCAAAAACTTGCTACGCATGGATGGTAAAACTTACAATGATCTTTTGGAAATGGTTACGCCCCTGATTGTAAAAAAATCTACCAATATGCGTCAGCCTATTTCTCCAAATGAACGTTTATCTATTACACTGCGTTACCTGGCCACTGGAAACACTTTCGAAGATCTGAAGTTTGTCAGTGCTATTGCGCCACAAACCATCGGCAAAATAGTTTTATAAACATGTGAAGCCATCATCAGCTGCTTACATGATTACAAAAAGGTAAGATTTAACATTTTGTCAAATATGTTTTTCATTTATGATATTCTGGTACCTAATTAAAATATCGATTTACAGCAGTCCATCTTTAAGGGAATCAATTTTCTATGAATTAGAAAGTTTTCGTATCATTCTAGAAATTATTCTGTATTTTCAATTATAATTAAGGTTGTGACAATATGCGTTTAAAATTAAAGAACTTAGGAATAGCATAGACGAAACTGAATGTAATGGTATTGAATACAATATAAGCTTGATTTAGAACAATTCAATACTCTTTATTTCTCTCCATCTATAATATTTTCAGGATCTATGATTTTAAGTCAGTCAGTCAGGATTCTTCGAATATGCCTTTTCATCGGCTTTATCTGCATCACTCGTCCTCTTCATCCACCTCAGTCATTTCCTCTTCTCTCAATTTGTCTTGTCTTATTGTCACAACGCATATTGTCACAACCCTAATTATAACCTAAATTTTGTTTATATTGTTCATTTAGTTATGATTCTATGAATATTGTAATTATATAATTAGAACAAATAAATTCACCTATAATCTTAAATTAATTATAGTTATATAATTATTATATTTGATTCACATTTGGCAGGCGAAACACTATACCTTTTCCAATTGAAGTTCCTCCAAATGAAATAACATTTCATCAAAGTGAAATATAATTTCATCAAAGTGAAATATAATTTCATCAAAGTGAAATAGCATTTCATCAAAGTGAAATATAACTTCATCAAAGTGAAAAAACATTTCATCAAAGTGAAATAACAATTCCTCCAAGTGAACTATCAATTCCTCCAAATGAAATAGCGTTTCCTCCAAATGAAATATCATTTCAGCAGAATAAAAATCGAATCAATACGCAGTCAATTAAATTTATTACGTGAAATATATTTACATGAAATTTATTAACATGATATTTATTTACATGAAATTTATTAACATGAAATTTATTTATTTTAAATTTATTTACATGAAATTTATTTACATGAAATTTATTTACATGAAATTTATTTACATGAAATTTATTTACATGAAATTTATTTACATGAAATTTATTTACATGAAATTTATTTACATGAAATTTATTAACATGAAATTTATTTACATGAAATTTATTTACATGAAATTTATTAACATGAAATTTATTTACATGAAATTTATTTACATGAAATTTAATTACATGAAATTTATTTACAGGAAATTTATTTACATGAAATTTATTTACAGGAAATTTATTTACAGGAAATTTATTTACATGAAATTTATTTACATGAAATTTATTTACATGAAATTTATTCACATGAAATTTATTTACATGAAATTTATTTACATAAAAAAATGTATATAAAATTTGTTTACATGAAAAAAATTCACATAGAATTGTTAAATAATTTTTCATTAATTTTTTTAGTAATTAATTATTTTTGATACATTTTTCATATACTTTATTTATTATTATTTTACATATTTTTTCTTTTACTATTAATAAGCCGCTAAAATTAATGGGGTAGTATATAAGTAAACTTGAAAAATATGTAAAATTAAATATATATAAAAAAATATTATGTAGTTAATTGATGCAAAGAAGACTAAATGAAAATAAATTCATGTAAATAAATTCATGTAAATAAATTTCATGTAAATAAATTTCATGTAAATAAATTTCATGTAAATAAATTTCATGCAAATAAATTTCATGTAAATAAATTTCATGTAAATAAATTTCATGCAAATAAATTTCATGTAAATAAATTTCATGTAAATAGATTTATGGTGACTGGTATATTCCACCTCGGTATTTTCCACCCCGGTATATTGCATCATAGGTATATTCCACCCCGGTATATTCCACCCCAGTATATTCCACCCTAGGTATATTCCACCCCGGTAAATTCCACCCCACTTCACGGAATTGGTTTGTTTAGTTATTAACTTATTAATATTAGTCATTTATTAATATTATATATAATACTAGGTAACTTGCATTTTCACTGTATCAAATTATACATTTTGCTGGCTAATCACATAAATTAAATTTTTCACTACACATGTGACAGAACAGCAGAAAGAAAGGTTGTTTGAACGCATTTATCAGTTGAGGTATTTAGATTTTCAATCTCAAGCTGATTTTTTACACTATCGCCAACACAACAGCGATATTAATTGTAAGATGATGTCATATAGTATTTATTGTTTATTTAATTCATTTGGAATTTTAACTTGTAAAAGTTGTGGTTTTTGACCGAAGGCTTTTTTTTACATGTTTTTTTAACCAGGAAGTTTTTGATGGGGAGGGGGGGTTATTGCACAGGGTTTCAAGACTGAGAGGTAATTGTCTTTTTTCACATTGAGAGATTTTGATCACGGGGAATTTGGTCTTAGAATCCAAAACAGCAACTTATTAGCAAAGAGCGAAAACACTGAGTGTGTTGTCTCTGCCAGTCGACCCTTTCCACACCACATCCAACCATTGTTGTGGGAGCACATGTGCAGTTTCATGGTAAAAAGGTATTAATATTAACTTTTTCAACACGTAACTTTGAAAAAAACTACCATATTTAGAATATTTGTAATTTTATTATTAAATATTGTCTAAATGTCTCAGGATATCGTCTGAGTTATTTTTTCATTGGTACGAATTATTTAACAAATGGCCATCAAAAAGTAAAATCTTTAGATTTCTATTGTCACCCAAATGAGCATTGTCAGAGGGTGTGGAATATACCTGGGGTGGAATATACCGCGGTGGAATTTACAGGGGTTGAATATAGCGGGGTGGAATATACCTAGAACCTAAATTTATATGTAAATAAATTTCATGTAAATAAATTTCATGTAAATAAATTTCATGTAAATAAATTTCATGTAAATAAATTTCATGTAAATAAATTTCATGTAAATAAATTTCATGTTAATAAATTTCATGTAAATAAATTTCATGTAAATAAATTTCATGTAAATAAATTTCATGTAAATAAATCTCATGTAAATAAATTTAAAATAAATAAATTTCATGTTAATAAATTTCATGTAAATAAATTTCATGTTAATAAATTTCATGTAAATAAATTTCATGTAAATAAATTTCATGTAAATAAATTTCATGTAAATAAATTTCATGTAAATAAATTTCATGTAAATAAATTTCATGTAAATAAATTTCATGTAAATAAATTTCATGTAAATAAATTTCCTGTAAATAAATTTCATGTAAATAAATTTCATGTAAATAAATTTAAAATAAATAAATTTCATGTTAATAAATTTCATGTAAATAAATATCATGTTAATAAATTTCATGTAAATATATTTCACGTAATAAATTTAATTGACTGCGTATTGATTCGATTTTTATTCTGCTGAAATGATATTTCATTTGGAGGAAACGCTATTTCATTTGGAGGAATTGATAGTTCACTTGGAGGAATTGTTATTTCACTTTGATGAAATGTTTTTTCACTTTGATGAAGTTATATTTCACTTTGATGAAATGCTATTTCACTTTGATGAAATTATATTTCACTTTGATGAAATTATATTTCACTTTGATGAAATGTTATTTCATTTGGAGGAACTTCAATTGGAAAAGGTATAGTAGTTCCAAGGAATTTGAACTATCATGGTTTCGTTTGGTTCCGTGCGGTATAAATTTAACTTTTGAATTACTACCTAAAGTAAAACTTACAAACCAACTTAATTTTAATAATATCGTTCCTTTTGTTATAGAGTTTTTCTTTCATTTGTATTCAAATTCTTAAAACACTTGAACTGTACAACCCTATTATTTGTAACTCCAATTTCTATGATTAGGGTAAGTCCTGTATTACCATGTATAGGTATTTATGATTGAATAGTATTTCAAACTGAATTATTGGAATTCCTATGTAGTAGTATTTTCAATTTAGCATAAAACATTAATAAATGTATTAATTGGTTTATATGGTGAAAATATATAAAACTAATTACTGAAAAAATTACAGGTGCAATTTCAGAACTAAAAAATTTAAAAGTAATTATCTTGCTCCTCATCATCAATACAATGTTTAAAACACAAAGTCAATAGTTAGTTTTTAATCAAATTAGACAGTTTTACATTTAGAAAATTCTATAATGGTTAGGCCAATGAACAAAAGAAATAGCATTACATTAAAACAATACTCAAAATTAAAAATAATAAATCACAAATAAAAGGCGTTAATATAAACACCGAATTAATATAAACAGTCTGGTTCAAACTCTAGTCACTGGTTAGTCTAGTGTTCAGTCAGACGTATAGGTCGTAAAGAAATTGGCTAAAGATAAGGGCTGTCCGTGTCCATCGGAAGTATTACTTTGAAGATCCACTTTTTACGTTACTGTTTCACCTCTAGAGATGCAGTAGGGAGGTACAATTGCAGCAGACTCATTAGAAGTGTACGAAGATTGTTTGAGTAAATGGCTCCGTGTCCAGTCTTCATTATTTATTTGAACCGAATTCCTCGTCAGTGTTCTCATCTGTCCCTCAAAAAGTACATCATTAACAGCTTTTTTTGCGAACAACTGCTGGTCTTGAGTCATTTTGGAAAGTTCTGCTGCCCATGTCTTTGCTTGTACAAGATTCACATCATCTGGGGTTTGGCGCAGTCGTTCACTGGCAAGCTTCAGAAGTTCTTCCCGGACATCATTTTTAATTTGAGTTTGTGAACTTCTTTTCATCCGCTATGCCGAATTCTGGAGAGATTCCTGTCTCACTGAAGAAGAAGGCGACAGCGTTGGTTGGAGCTCTCTCAACCAGTGGTTACTGAGAAAATCTGCTCCCACATCATCCTGTGAACATAATTTTTTTGTCATTAACAATAATTAATCATATGAATACGGCAATATTATGAGTGTTCCCTGACTGATTGAGATCAGCAAATAAACAAAAGTAAAAATATAACCTCTAGCAGCCAGCCAACTCTCATATGATATCCCTTTATGACTGTGTGTGACGAATTAGTCACATAAAAAATAAAGGACTATACTGTGATAAATTTAATGTGTGGAGCCTAGTGACGAATGTGACTATCACGTCACATTAAAAAAAAATCAGGAAATTTATAAATCTATTAGAATTAACACATTAACTATTTATCACTGAATAGACACATTAGAAGTAGTTTATAAAATTTCAACTTTCTATACATTAATTCTATTCGTGAAGAGATATTGCCAATATTATTAGTTATGTAAACAAAGAACAATAGTTTTCTGTAAAGTATGTTATAAATTTTAATGGAACGAATTCCTTTAACAATGGTATTATATTTCCCTATTAACCAAGTGAATTGTTTCAGCCACTTATCATAGAAGGGAGGGGTCAATTACGGGTAAAATAATTAAGAGAAAACTAAAATGGCAACGATTAATTAGTAATAATAGAAATAGAAAACAGTATAAAAAGTAATAATATAATTAAAAAACTCCCAATTACGGGAAAAATAATTAAGAAACACATAATTAAGAATCTCATAAAATGTGAAAAAATAATTACTTGTAAATTAATTTGAGGTAAAATAATAGTCAACCAAATAATTAGGAAAACTATAATTTCAAAACTTATAATTTTTAGTAAAATAATTGTAAAACTATCAAAATACAATAATATAATTAACGGTAAAATAAATAAAAACATTCAAAATGAGGAAAAATAATGACAAAACCTATAATTACCAATGATTTAATTACGAAACAACTAATTTGAAAACGCATAATTATCGATAAAATAGTTAGCACAAGTTTAATTAGCGCAAGTGTAATTAGCACAAGTATAATTAGCGGAAGTGTAACTAGTGCAAGTGTAATTAGCGCAAAAATGATCTGAGAAGCTCCACTTATTTCTTTTAGATCCAATGGCAACGCTGGATACCTTCGATGTCATGAATCTTTTTTACTTAACGACATCAATGAATAGAACCAATCACGGAATAAGACGTTCAAACATAGTGTTTAGTGTGTAATTAGCACAAATTTAATTAGAGCCAAGTAATTAGCGCAAATATAATTAGAGCAAAATAATTAGCGCAATATAATTAACGCAAATATAGTTTGAGCAAAATAATTAGAGCAAAATAATTTGCTCAAATTTAATTAAAGCAAAATAATTAGCGCAAATATAATTAGAGCAAAACAATTAGCACAATATAAGTAACGCAAATTTAATTAGAGCAAAATAATTAGCGCAAAAATACTCTGTTTACTGCCTAAGTACTCTTTACATATATACACTTAAAATGTCATATTTTTGTGTCATTATTATTTAAGAATTCTCAATATATAATTAAACAAATTCAGTTAATACAAACTAAACTTTCTTAACCAAGCTGCCTACTGCTGACGTCATTACTTCATGTTCAACTTACAATTATTTTAGCATACTGCTAATATACATTCTCTACATTAGTATCTGATTTAAATTTCTATAATAACACACTGAGTATATAACAGATACAAAAAAATCGTAATTTGAACATGAAGTAATGACGTCAGTAGTATGCGGATCGGTTAAGAAAGATTAGTTTATATTAACTGAATTTGTTAAGTTATATAATGAATAATGAAAATTCTCAAATAATACTGACACAAAAATATGATATTTAAAGTGTATATATTATGTAAAAAAGTACACATGCAGTTGAAGGAATATTTTTTGCGCTCACTATATTTTCTCTAATTAAATTTGCGCTAATTATTTTGCTCTAATTATATTTGGACTAATTATATTGTGCTAATTATTTTGCTCTAATTAAATTTGCGTTAATTGTATTTGCGCTAATTATTTTGCTCTAATTAAGTTTTGCGCTAATTATTTAAAGTGTCTACATGCTAAAATTTACCCTATTACCTATATTTCTCACAATGACAAAGTAATGACGTCACGGTGGGCGGTCGCTGTCGAGACAGGTGGGCGGAGCGTATATTTTGCTCTAATTATTTTGTTCTAATTATGCTTGCGCTAATTATTTTGCTCTAATTATACTTGCGCTGATTATATTGCTCTAATTATACTTGCGCTTATTTTTTTTGCGCTAATTAATTTATTGTTAATTAATTTATTGGAAATTGAGAGTTTTCTAATTAATTCATTCGTAGACATTTTATCACAAATTGTGCGTTTTCTTTTTATTTTACTGGATTTTAACAGTTTTCGTATTAAATTGTTGCAAAATATTTTTTCCTAATTAACTTTTTTGAAATTATTTTACTCCATTTTATGTGTTTTATAAATATTATACGGCATTTTATTTTTTTTCTGATTAATGTGTTTTCTGGTTTTTTTATTGCATAATATTTGTTTCTAATTATTTCATTTCAAATTATTTTACTAAATTTTAGAATGTTTTGAATTATTAGTTTTGTAATTATTTCATCAGAATTTATTATATTGCATTCTATTTTTTTCTAATTATTGAGTTTCTAAATTTACGGTTTTCATATTGGTTTACCTGATTTTATTTTATCACAAATTGATGTCATCCATCATAAAACATTAATATCTATTTTGCAGATGCCGCAAACAGAGAATAAGTGGCGAAATGTCTCTGAAGGATTTCGCAATAGGTGGAATTTTCCACACGTTCTAAGTGCGGTTGATGGAAAACACATTGCCATACAGAAACCCCCAGGAAGTGGGTCGTACTTTTACAATTACAAAAAGTTCTTCAGCATCGTGTTAATGGCAATATCTAATGGAAGTGTGATTTCTCATACAGATTTTGGCCGTATGATGAACAATCAAGAACTCTCAATTCCAACTGAAGAAAAACTGTGTTATGATGACGTGATAACAATGCCTTACGTTTTTGTTGGGGATGAAGCTTTTTCACTAACAGAAAATTTCATGAAGCCATATCCAGGACTTGGCGGTGAAGAGGATGACATCTACAATGAAAAATGTATTTTCAACTACCCAGGTAACATTTGATTGTTCCTCGGATATTCCCGGGTTAACCCCAGCGATATTCCCCAAATATCCCCTTCATTGTTCCCTGGGATATTCCTATTTTCACTTTTCGCGATAAGGCGATATTCCCTTTTGATATCCAGGGGATCTTTATGTGACATTTTATTATTTATTCACGGAATCTTCCCTGGATATCAAGGGAACAGAAAGGGAATATCAAAACAGTTATCCCCTCATTAACAAGGGAATGAAAATATGAAAGTGAATGGATATTCCCTCGATATCAAGGGGAACAAGAGGGAATAAAAATATAAATATTCCTGGAATCTTCCCTGGATATCAAGGGAACAGAAAGGGAATATCAAAACAGTTATCCTCTCATTAACAAGGGAATGAAAATATGAAAGTGAATGGATATTCCCTCGATATCAAGGGGAACAAGAGGGAATATTCCCTGGATATCTAGAATAGAGGAAGGATATAAAAATAAGAAAACCAAATTTAATATTTCCTAGCATATACAGCATTTGTACGTGAACGTTTGACTTTACGTGAATTAGTTGAATGATACATATTGTTATATACAAGTTAAATGGAAATAAATGGAGAAAGAAATGAAGTGATGTGTACGGGTCTCGAACCAGCACCTTGTTGACTTCTGCTTGTGACGCAAACCACTCGACCATCCTGGACACAGTAGAATTAGAATTTTTCAATGAACTTTATGCAATATGATAACTCAAGTTTATCTTTAGGTTATCATCGATAAATATAGTTTAATATTTCAAAGATTATTTCTATTTTTCTTTTATAATAGTTTCTTATATAATTTTTTTTGATCAACTATTTTTCACTAATTCCTGGAATATTCCCTCGATATTGTTAGTGAATCAACTAAATTTTAGTAATTCCTGGAATATTCCTTCAATATCTTTAGGGGATCAACAAATTTTCTGTAATTGTTGGAATATTCCCTCGATATCAATAGGGAATCAACTAGTTTTCACTAATTCCTGGAATATTCCCTCGATATCGGAAAGGGATCAACTAGTTTTATTAATTCCTGGAATAGTCCCTTGATATCATTAGGGGATCAACTAATTTTCTCTAATTCCTGGAATATTCCCTTGATATCATTAAAAGAACAAGTAATTTTAATTTCTTCTTGGAATATTTCCTCGATATCGTTAGTGGGTGAAGTAATTTTCACTAATCCTTGGAATATTCCCTCGATATCATTTGGGGTCACCTAATTATCTCTAATTCCTGGAATATTCCCTCGATATCGACTAATTTCATTAATTCCTGTAATATTCCTTCGATATCGTTAAGAGATCAACTAATTTTCACTAATTCCAAGAATATTCCCTCGATATCGATAGAGATCAACTAATTTTCACTAATTCCTTGAATATTAGTACGGAAATATTCTATGGGGTGGAACTTATGGTGTTCATTTGCATACTATCGAGATGCTCCAAAAACGAGTAATAAGAATCATCACCGGTAGCGAGTACTTAGCCCACACTGACTCCCTTTTTTATATCACTGGTATTTTGAAATTAGATGATCTCCATAATTATTTATTGCTTGTGTATTTGTTTAGAAATGGAACTAATTTTAACTACTCCAACTTACCCTATGAAACTAGGCATGCTTCTGATCCAGTTATAGGTCGTCACAGGTTAACGTTAACGGAGCACAGTGTTCATTATTCTGCAGCTGAACTGTGGCAGTCTCTACCTCCAAATATAAAAACTATTAACTCTTTAAATATCTTTAAATCAACTCTTAAAAAGTACTATCTTGCCAAATATGCTGATCATAATTAGTTTAGGTACATTGTGATCTGTGACTTGTTGTTAATAATTGTAAGTTTGTGTATTCTTATCATTATCATTTGTAGCTTTTGGTGTGTTTTCTCTGTCTGTGCAATCATTTAGGTCTAATACAAAAATATTATCTATTTAGTGTAAATGTCGCATATATTTTATGACAGGATAAAACCATTCCTGTCTCTTGTTTTAACCTTGCCCGAAAATTTCTTATTAATGAGAAATTATATATGGGCTTGTAGAACTGTATTGTTTTTTATTACTTTTCTTCAATAAATATCCTTATCCTTATATCGTGTGGGATCAACTAATTTTCACTAATTGCTTGAATATTCCCTCGATATCGTTAGGGGATCAAATAATTTTCACAAATTCCTGGAATATTCTCTCGATTTCGTTAGGGATCAACTAATTTTCACTAATTCCTGTAATATTCTTTCGATATGTTTAGGGGATCAACTAATTTTCACTAATTCCTTGAATATTCCCTCGATATCGTTAGGAGATCAACTAATTTCCACTAATTCCTTGAATATTCCCTCGATATCGTTAGGGGATCAACTAATTTCCACTAATTCCTTGAATATTCCCTCGATATCGTTAGGGGATCAACTATTTTTCACTAATTCCTAGAATATTCTCTCGATTTCGTTAGGGGATCAACTAATTTTCACTAATTCCTGGAATATTCCCTCGATATCATTAGATGATCAACTCATTTTCACTAATCCCGGAAATATTTCCTCTATATCATTTTACGATAGCGGATAATGAAGGAATATATAGATATCGAGGGAATATTCCGGGAATATCTCAATGTTACCTGGGTTATGGAAAGCAGAAATTAAAAATAAATATTTATGTGATTACATGGATATGGTACAAAACAATCATTATACACAGTGCCAAATTAATGAGAGCGCATTCTATTGCTCATTGCAGCAACTCTTTCAATATTTGTTGATCCGCATCCCCCCCCTCCCCCCAAACAGAAATGCAGTAAATCAAGTGCAGATAATATAGTGAAAAATTATAAGTTTTCAGTACTTCCCCGGGACATAACAGGACACCCTACGAATTACGCCTACAGCACATGATAGTTTCCTAGATAAAACACTGCACTGTTGATTAAAGGGTGACTAATGATTATACCCAGGAACTTGAAATTTGGAGCAAGAGATATACGAGAGTCGTTCATTATGATATAGGTGAAGCTGAGAGATCCACAGATTTATGAGTAAAGACCAAATAATTAGTTTTATCAGCATTAAGAGAGAGACGGTTTGCATTTAACCACTGACTGACTTTAATCAATTTTTCATGAACATTAACTTAATTAAATAATACTACATCCTTCATCATTTTAACTATTAATTTATAAAAAATAATTGAGAAACACCATCTTTTTACTATGTATAAGCGGAATAGAAGGCCATTTTCTTTTCAAGTTCGTATAAATCATGGTCAGATGGAATTACAAATTGAAATGAAATATTATTTGAACATTCCTTGTAAATTGTTGAGAGTCGGATAATTACTACTAAATTCATGGAATATTCTCTTGAAATCGTGGATGGATAAGCTAATTTTATGAATTCTTGGAATAATCTCTCAAAATCGTACGAGGAGATCATCTAAATTTCATAAATTCTTGGAATAGTCCTTCGATATCGTGATAGGATAAATAAATTTTCTATTAGTTCCTGGAATATTCTTTCGGAATTGTAAGAAGATCAGCTTATTATCTATCTATCTTGGAATATTATTTTGAAATCGTAATGAAATCAGTCATTTTCATAAATTTCTGGGATATTCCCTCGAAATTAAGGGGAACAGCTAATTTTCACAAATTCCTAAGATATTCCCTTGAAATCGTAAGGGGAACAGCTAATTGTTTTCTCGGTTCCAGGGATATTCCCTCTAAATCGTAATGGGATAGTCTAATTTCCATAAATTCCTAGGATATCCCTTCGAAATCGTAAGGGGATTACCTTATTTCTATAAATTCTTGGGATATTCCCTCGAAATCGTAAAGGAAACAGCTAATTTTCATAAATTCATTGGATATTCCCGCGAAATCGAAAAGGGAACAGCTAATTTTCACGAATTCATGGGATATACCCTTGAAATCGTAGGGGGAACAGCTAATTTTTTCTCGGTTCCAGAGATATTCCCTAAAAATCGTAATGGGATACGCTATTTTCCATAAATTCCTGGGATATTCCCTCGAAATCGTAAGGGGATTACCTAATTTCAACAAATTCGTGGGATATTCCCTCGAAATCGTAAGGGAAACAGCTAATTTTTTCTCGGTTCCAGGGATATTCCCTTTAAATCGTAATGGGATACGCTAATTTCCATAAATTCCTGGGATAGTCCCTCGAAATCGTAAGGGGATTACCTAATTTCTACGTATTCCTGGGGTATTCCTTCGATATCGTAGGGGGATTACCCAATTTCTACAAAATCCTGGGATATTCCCTCGAAATCGTAAGGGAAACAGCTAATTTTCATAAATTCCAGGGATATTCCCTTGAAATCGTAAGGGGAACAGCTAATTTTTTCTCGGTTCCAGGGATATTCCCTCGATATCATTTCATGATAGCGGATAATGAGGGAATATCTAAAATATCCAGGAAATATTCCTGGGATATTTCAATGTTACCTGGGTACCGGTTAAGTAGAGCGCGTGTGGTCGTGGAGAATGCATTTGGGATTCTTTCTTCAAGGTTCGGAGTGATCCAAAGGAAGATTCTGCTTTCACCAGAAAAAGCTCAGACAGTAACGTTAACTTGCTGTTACTTACATAATTTCTTAAGGAGGAAGTCCAACAGATACATCATGCAGGGAAGTGTGAACTGGGAAGACGGAAATGGAAACTTCCATGGGTGGTTATGGCGAGATTCTCATGTGCAGATACAAGGACTACAAGCGACCTAGAGGAGAAATGCTTCTGATAAAGCGAAGGACACGAGGGATATGTTCAGACGCTACATCTGTACAAAAGGATCTGTGCCATGGCAACGACAACCACATTACTTTATATAACTCTTAATGTAATGTAAAGTAAAATATAAATGATTCCATACTAATTACCCATTTTTTAAACCTCTATTTTCTTGTGAATGTGTGACAAATTTATCTTAGTTACATACATCTGAAAAGGACAGTAATTTTCTGCTATAATACATAATAGATTTTTAATTAAAATCAGTTATAGTCATGTATTTCACGGAAAAAGTAACTTTAAAAAAGAAGTTCATAAGCTAGTTTATAAAATGCAGGAAATTAAAATAAGCTCTGCAACACTCACGCGCCATGAGTGACATAAAAAATAAAATAATCCTTGAGTGCATGACATACCTCATGAGAATGTCCGCTGTCGGCTGCAGCCAAAGCTTGAAATGTCTTGTTTGCGAGTGTGCTCCGCGATTTTGCTGGGATTTCTTGGTCGTAGAGGAAGGTGAGGGCTTCAAAATACCACAGCGTTGGTTTATAGACCTGGTCTGCCCCTGTGCCAGATCTTTCTGAATCCAGAATTTTTTTCAATTCTTTACGATAGTTGGTTCTATATGAATTTAACTTTTTCTTAACCTCTTCTCTTGTGTACTTTTCTCTAAATTTTTCAACTAATACAACATAAGCTATATCTTTCTTTTGCCTGTTGTTATAATCATCACTTTTTACTTTCCATAGAACTGGTAAACTTTTATAAACTTCGATGCACTTCAATTGGAATATCCTGTCTTCTTTTTTTTCAGACATGTCTACGGTATACGAAATCTGGAAGACAATGTGAATGATTTTGTTGCGCAATTTAATAGAAGACATGTACATAAAATAGGAAGTAGGTTATCTCAATTACTATAAATCTGGGTCGTGAAGCATTGTAATTTAGAGAAAATTTACCCTGCATAGCCTCACAGCAATAAATTTAGGCACTATAGTGGTGGGTAAGGCACAGCACTATAAAAGTTTTCAATTATTTACATTTTGATAGGTATAAGTGAAATGAAGTTTGATTCAAAAAAGTAATTTTTTTAAAGAAATGCAATATATTTTCAATATAAATGTAATGGAGATTATTTTGTGAGTGGTACAGTTGAAACCTGTAATCAATTATTAAAAGTAATTACATATTTAAATAATCAATATGGAGAGAAAACCCTATACACAATATACATAGAGTAGGATCACACAAGTAAATTGTGGCTCAAAGTTTAATTTCCAATTTAGGCCTCAAGAAAGTCTAAAAACTGCTGAACCGAATTTATATTGAAATATTTGATATCAAATTAATCGCTATGCTTGTTATAGTATTTCAATTTAATTCGTGTTTTGAAGTCATTATTTTTATTAGTGTTATGTGGTTAGAGGCCAGAGTTATAAAACTACCGTACCGCCATTTACCTGTTTTTCCAAACTAGAAGTACTAACCATACATTTATACTTATATACGAAATTAGATCAAAGAAGACTAATAATAGACAATTAACTTACCAATTTAATCTCACTGTGGAGCTGTGTAAAGTGTATGGAAAGGATTCTGTGACGATCGCTTATAGACAATTTTTACACACAAACATCTGGCGCTTGCGTAATCACTAAAGTTTAATATCTCGCTATTATTAAAATAAACTACTTATTGTATGGAAAAATAGACTAGAATTATGTATTAAATGATGTACAATTACAGAAGAATTTAAATATAAAATATATAGTTTGATTAGCGATTAGTTTGGAATTTAGATTATTTGTATGGTTTGTAGTAGAAAGATCTTAATTCTAGAGTATTACGTGCGCGGACAGAATGCATACGGACAAAATGCCTACGGACAAAATTCTTACGGACAAAATGCCTAAAATGCATTTAAACTTATTACAAAAAAATGGAAATTGTGGATAAAGATTTGAAATAAGTTAGACCAAGTGGAATCAAAGAGTTTTGTCTCAGTGACAGTTTATTAAATCACTTTCACATTGAATATGAACATTTGTAACTTGGAGTGCTTAGTATAAACACCCTTTTATTTCATTTCACTGTGTTTATGATTTATCACTAAAGTGTTTGTTCTATTTATCAAATCGCTTTAAGAAATTATTGCAATTATTTATTTATAGAATTAATCACCTATTTTGTAGTTGTGTGATGAATAAATATGTATCATATGTCAATGAGAAACAATATCATATCTATAGATTAGGTATATGAAAATGAATTTTATGGACTGAATAGTAACACTCTCTACACAGAAACGTTATTATTCCTAAATCGAGATTCCGCTACGCCGTGGTTTAAAGCGGTAAAACTAAAATTTTGTTAGTATTTGCTTTGATGGATTAAGCATATTTAATTATGATGTTCTCAGTTTATTTAGATAAAACCAGTTAATAAAAGGAAATTTAAGTTAATGTGTAAATGTTTCACGCATGGCCACACCGCAGCGAGGCAGTGCATCTCTTCATAGAAAACTGAATTGAAATATTTTGTGATGACTGTGTTAATTTCTTATTGGAAGAGCACCATCTGTGAGTAGTCGAGGACTAACTAGATCAAATTTTTTCGTGTCATTGGCACCATGTGTTTTTAATTCCATAAACGTATTGCAAAGATCCTTTGTACATCTACATAAAATATTCATAATTGTAACTCTAGAAATAGTTTAAGCTACAGACTACAGTTAATGCTCGTTCCATAAAAAAATTGGTGACCGTTATGCCAATTAATGGATGCTATGCGCGACTGAGAATTTACTCCAGTTAAGTATTTAAACTTGAATTCTCTAAAGTTTTCTTTAAAAGCATTTCAAAGAAACAAAAATGAATGAAAACAATCTCAGATTATTATTAAAGGGAAATTTTAAAGGAAATTTTATAATATCTATATGCCTAACTTACTCATGTAATTTATAAACGTACGGAATACTAATGTAGTTATAACTGCATGTCGCTTAAAGTACAGTGAAACCCCTGAGTTATGAAGTATTGGTTACTTGGTTAATTACGCTTGTAGTTTTCGAAATCTTCGAGAAAACTATGGTTTTTGAGGGATAACTAGCACGAAATTCATGACGAATATCGTTTACCATAACATACACATAGAAAATACTTCATAACTCAGGAGCATTTCATAATTCAGGTACTTCATTACTCGAGTGCTTCATAACTAAAAACTTCATTTCTCAGGAGCTTTACTGTACTATGAAATATGATAAAAAAGGGTATTATTTTTTACCTTAAATTAGATATCTATGTAGGCTACCTACAAGGAAAATAATACACATAACATAATTTATAATCGTTTATTAAACTGAAAACAGTATAAAATTATATTATTTCATTTCCTGATTCTTATTTTTTGTTTGATATGAATAAATAAAGTTAAATATAATATAGAATAGTTACTCCTTTTTATAATTTCTATTGAACTTTTTTAATAAAAAAAAAATGTAACGGAAAAGGGTAACAAAATCAAAATAGCTAATGCAAATTCGAAAAGAAAATACATTAAGTGTTGATTGTAAATTGTAATAAGTACCTCTGAATAAAATCAATATATGACTAGATACTTGGTACATGAACAAAATATTTGTTAAATTATATAATATAAAGAGGTCGTTGTAGAGAGCTTCATGTACGGTAGAATGAACTTTTTCTTTATTTTGTTGTGCTTTACCTGTAGTATAGCGTATATGGGGGTACGGTTATGAGCCCCCGCGGTCACAAGCCGCCGCCCTCCCCTTTAGTCATGAGCCCTCCTGGGACAGAAGCCCCCCTGGTCACGAGTCCACCCCCCCCCCCTCCTTGTTTTTTAATCCTTATTTACCAAGTTAAACAAATGAAGAGCTACTTAGATAAAAATAACTGAGATTTCATAATTTAATGTAGTTTGGTGTATCTGCTAGTTTCTTGTACTGCACACTTCATGATTGTTTAATGATCTTATAGGGGGGTTAAAATATATACATATTTTTTATGTTTAATCAGTACTGAACTACAAAAGTGTCAATAAGGATTAAATAATATAGGTAAATAAGGATTAAAATACAGGGGAAGCTCGTGACCGGGGGCGCTCGTGACCGGGGGCGCTCGTGACCGGGGAGGCTCACGGCCGGGGGGTTCCATGACCGGGGGGCTTATGACCTAAACGCAGTGTATATAGATCTTAAATTCAATTATTTATTGCTTATTCACGGAGGTATTCAGTCATTTTCGAAACATGTATTTAGATTCAAGGTTATCTATCGGAAAAATAATATGAACAGCGCCATCTGGCGAAGGATGCTAAGGTTTTGTTAACTATAAAAACCCAATTTGTTCGTAAATAATTCATATCATTAACTAATTATTGTTTATCTATCATAATCTATAAAACATATTCCATATGAAGTTGTGACAGTTTATCAATTGTGCAATCATGCAGACTTGCACAATAAAATATCGAACAGAAACTGATTTTTCAATACAATTGTGCAAGTCAATTATATTGCCCACACACGGTCAATTTAATTTCAATTCAGAGTATTGTCAATTAAATTACGCGCAATAGAATTGACCGATTATGGGCGCATTAACACAATAAAATTGAGCAAATCATCAATATTGCACATACACGGTCAATTTAATTGTCAATACAGGGTACTGTCAACGGTGCTAAGACAATTGCCACCCGCGGACAATTGCCACCCGCGGATAACAGCCACCCCCGGACAGTTGCCACCCGGACAATTGCCACCCAAATAATTAATATCAGGCCACTTAACTTTAAAAATGGTGATAAAATATGTATATTATTGTTGTACGATTAATTATTAATTATATACAATGTAAGATAAAAAAAATATTATTCGGTTTCTGAATGTGCTTTTTAAATCTTATGTTATTGAATACTTTTTACCACTTCTTTAGAACAATTCAAAACTGTTTAATTCCCTTTGTCTATAACATTTTCAGGAATTAGGATTTTAAAAACATATTGTCACAGCCCTAATTATATTGTCAGGATTCTTAACTTGTAAATTATATTACTGGGTAGTAACATAAATACCTATTGTTTTTCCTTTAGCAAATAATTATAAATAAAGACCTATTCCGGGCGAGATATTTTAATTCTATTACTGGAATATCGTCAGATCCAGAAATTTGGTTTACTAATGACTATATCACTGACATCAAAAGGAAATTAGATACAAGGGACTTGAAGAAGAGGTCAGAAAGGAAAGTGGCTCCATGAACCAAGTCATCTACCACCGTGGGTGACAATGCTCATGGATGCAGAAAAGCTACTCTGCGAATGCAGTCACTTAAAAAGGAAAATATTAAATGTGTAATGAATTTTCTTATCTTATAATGTATACAAATAATAATTAATCGTACAAAAATAACTTACATATTTCATCTCCATTTTTAAAGTTAAGTGGCCTGATAATAAATATTTGGGTGGCAATTGTCCGGAGGTGGCAATTGTCCGGGTGGCAACTGTCCGGGGGTGTCAATTGTCCGCGGGTGGCAATTGTCCGCGGGTGGCAATTGTCCGCGGGTGGCAATTGTCCGGTCACGACTGTCAACGGAATTGTGCAATATTATTGATCGTGTATTGGCCGCTTAAGATCAGAAACGTCATATCTTCAAAACACTCGTTAAAAACATAAAGTAATAAATTATAGCATGCACTGCGCTGATTTTGATAGCTATGCAACATTTTAATGTAATTTCGGTTCAGATTGTTTTAGAGACTCTCTTGAGAAGGTCGCAATTAAAAATTAAAGGGCCGCAATTTACCGGCGTGACCCTAGTTTTTTTTTTAGATTTCAGAGATAGTTTTTTTCTTCTTGGATATGAACTCTTTAAGTATTTTTACAAGTTGATTTTTTGCTTTTTGTTGATAGCTGAGACGAAGTCCAGCTCAATATCAAGTGTTTTTGTTATTGAGATCATTTCGAATTACAAATTTATTAATATTTCACAGATTTTCTTGAAATTCCTGATGAAATTTGAAATTTATTACCAAAATGTGTGCTTTAAAAACTTTTGTATCTTTACTTTTGGACTTTGAAATAATGCCGAACTTCAGAATTTTTTTTAGAACATTTTTCTTTAGTTAGTGGTACCATTTTTATAGGTATTTGGAACGGTTTACGAAATAGCTAAATTAGATTTCATACACTTCTGTACTAGAGTCATAAAGCAGTGCCCGCACAGTAGCAATTAAACTATTTAATTTAAAAAAAACTACGGAATTATACTCTATATTATTGTGCCTAAATTGCTTTGAATACGATTTGTAGACATAGAATAGAAAAAAAAAACCTAGAGCTGTAGCTTTTAACAACATTTTATTTTTTATTTTAGCCTCTAGACTCCTAAGAGTTTAGGTATATGCTTTATTAATTGTTTTATGTATATGATTCTTACATTCGTAAATAGCCACCGTTTTACGTCAATACTTCTATAATGTAGACTGTAGTATATACTTTTGCTTAATCTGTTATTCCTGTATTTATAAATACCTTTAAATTTAATAATCTTTTTCAGGTTTTAGTCTCACTATATAGATATTAAATATTATAGCACTATGAAAAGAGGGAAAACCCTACGAATAATTTTCTGAACAGCTGGATGCTCAAGGTTAGTGTTAAACGGTAAATATAATTACGTATATTCACCTAATTTCTTTTTCCCGTAAATTTTAGCTTATCATTTTTATTTTGTGTGGATAACTCTTTAGAATGTTCTTTCTTTCTGTGTAGCAAAGAATCTACAGGGTGAGGCGTAAGTTTGGAAGCAATTTTTCAAACATTAACATAATTCTTAAAAATAAGTTCCTAAGTAGGTGATAGGGTTTGAACTATAGTAGAGACACTACATTATGACGTGGCAGTGTTATTTTTTACAAAAATTTAGTCAATTCAAAAATGTCAGACAAAAGAGAAGCCATTATTGCTCTACACCTTGCCGGGAAGTCAGATTCCGTCATTTCAAAGACTCTCTCAATAGCGAGATCGACTGTTTGGAAGTGTGTGAATCGTTTTAATGAGAGAGGAGACTTGACTGATCGTCCAAGAAGTGGTAGACCACGCTCACAACGCACCAAACAACTGATAAAATGTGCCCGAGAGAAGATCAGGAGGAACCTGAAAAGGTCAATACGATTGTTAGCCAAAACAGCTAATGTGAAACCCAGAACAATGAGAAGAGTTGTCAAAGAAGACCTAAAGATGTCCTCTTTCACCCTCCAAAAGAGACAGACTCTTGTCAGAAGCTGTAAAGAAAAAGAGATTGGAGAGAAGCAAAGCACTTCGGAGAGAATAATTGAAGACTAGCACGGCTGGTGAAATTGTTTGGTCTGACGAAAAAATTTTCACAGTGGAAATGGCTCACAACCGGAGGAATGACAGAATAATTGGTAAAAGTGCAAAAGACATCCCATACAACCAAAAAACTGTCCACAGAACCATGTAACCTGCTTCAGTAATGGTCTGGGCCGCCGTTTCAGAAACTTGAGATCTCATTTAATTTTTGTGGAACAAGGCGCCAAAATCAATGCTAAATGTTATATTGAGAATATTTTGACGCCAATGTTGGAGTCAGCTAAGGATCACTTCGGTAATGACACTCTATGGACATTTCAGCAAGACGGCACCAAATCTTCTAATTTGGTAGTATTGGATTTCCTTTAACCAGGTTACAAGGACATTCACGCATCTGATCGTACGATGCTGACAAATAGTAATTTACTGTAGGTTTGAAGCAAATGTTTATTATAAATTTTATCAAAAAATTTGGTGCAATTTTATCCTTGTGGAACAGTTACCCCAAAATATAAAAATTACTTGGAAATTATCATATTATTTTATTATTGTATGAGATTAAAATAAAATCTATTCAATTTGTTTTATCTTGTTAACAATTGTTTGTAGCGTAATTTTAAGTCCATATCAGAGAGTATTTAATCAATTTGTTTGTAATTATTTTCAGATTCAAATAACTTCGCACTACTGCAGTTCTCACCAGGACAGTACTAATCACCACTGTACAGGAACTTAATCGGGTATAGTACCTAGCAGACGACACAACATCACATTCCTTGTTTGTGACCGAGCTGCCCATAATTCCTCGTATTTGCATGTTAATATCGAGAAGTTTGAAGAAAAGCGAAAATGGCGATTGAACTTCAAAGTTGAATATATAGATATAATTCAGGTGTGTTTTTATTGTTAATTTCTTTAACTTATCTATAAAAAATAGGGTCTTGAAAATATGCTACCTAGGAGCGTAAAGTAGTGCTAGTCAACTGCTATAAATTGTAGTTCCTATGAATAACAAATAAGGAAAAAAATAATGGAATACAATTTAACCAATGCCTAGTTAGTAATTGATCAGAAAAAAATTAAATTTAGAAGTGCTAAGTTTAAGTAGGTTTTCCCATGTTTCAAAGTGTGGTCAGAGTCGCCATTTCCAGTCATCCGGTGGTCACGTCAAACTATAGATTCTATCAGCTGATTACCATACCCTATGTTATTGTATCCTGCTAATCACTATCAGTGGAGTTCTCATCATTCCCAGGACATCTGGTCTCATTCCCTGCGATCTCAAATTATTCAAGCTTATTACTTTTAGATTTTCAACGACATTCTCTGTGAAAACGAAGTGCATGAAATACCGAACTAATTTGTGTAGTTTTATTTATTGCTATGCGTTTGGAAAAGCTTAATTGTAGGTAAATATAGAATTAATTGTATAATGTAGGTTCATGTTATTCATATAACCCTAAGCTTTTGAAAATTGTTCTGAGATTGATACTTCAAGTAAACTAGTACTAATCAGAAATCCTTTTTTAGTAAAAATTGTATCGTGTAGTTTTTACTTTAGAAATAACATGCAAATTCGTGCATTAGTTTTAAATTTTTACTTAATTTAATTGTTATTTTTAACTTTTGTAAAACACTGTTTTTATAAATATATAAATATAAAATAATTATCCCTTTTCTATTATTGATCCTTTGTTTATCTTATTTTTAGAGTAAAAAACTAATATTGTATGATAGAGATAGAACTTCAAGTTTAAAGCCTTAGTCGACAGTTGTCATGAATTCGAGTTTCACTCCGATGTCACAAATTAAGCACCAAAACTGCAGTAGGTAGCTCCACTAGTTCTGTTCTTGGAGAAACTTTCCTTTTGTTCATCTCATAGAACTTTTTAACTTATTTTATTGTCAACGTTGGCGATGCGGCATTTATCAAGAAAAATAATGATCACTTCAGATATTTTTAGTTCACGATATCACTGCTTGTAAATTGGTCGTGCATGCATTTAATATATACAAATTTTAAACAGAAAAGAATCATTTCACTTGATGATATAAAAATCTATTAAATTACTGCATTTACAAACTAAGCTAAATAGATAAAGCTGCAACTTAGTCATAGCTTTCTTTTATTCATTAGACTAAAAAAATTTCAATTAAATAACTTTCTTGAAAGGTAGAAAGTATCGGTATAGCCGTATAGGTAATAACTTATTTATATGTTGCTGAAAATAGAGAAAAACGCTTGTCAGCAACTTACTGATTGTTGTCATTAAATTAAGACGTAGGATAAATTACTATCATTTTAAAAACACAAATTTTAATAACTTACACATTTTGGCCAATATATTGAATGAATTATAAATGAAGACTATACACACAAAGGACTTCGAAAAAGAAGAGAAACTGCTCGAAACATTTTGCTTAAGCCCAAACAAAAAGCATATGCTCAAATGATTTTGCTTAAAGCTCTAATAAAAAGCATATGCTCAAATGATTTTGCTTAAAGCCCTTACAAAATGCATATGCTTCAAAAAAATATAAGCTAATTCTTACGACTAGAGATGTGACAATATGCAGCATAAAATATGCATAATTTTTGACGCGATATGCAGCATATTATATGCCTATTTCTGCATATAATATGCAAAAAGTCAATGTGTGCATATATGCAGAACCAAAATGCATATTGGAAATATGAATATATATGCAAAAAGTCAATGTGCATATATGCAGAACCAAAATGCATATTGGAAATATGAATATATATGCAAAAAGTCAATGTGCATATATGCAGAACCAAAATGCATATTGGAAATATGAATATATATGCAAAAAGTCAATGTGCATATATGCAGAACCAAAATGCATATTGGAAATATGCATATTATTTGCCAGAAATTATTCAATATAGTGTGGATATTACATGCCCAAAGGTAATTACGGAATTTAAAATAAAGGTTATCTGTATATTGGTATGTTTTAAATGTAGCTGTACTTTGGTGGTTTGAATGGAACTTACAATAAATCGAAGGTGTAATCTCAAGTTTTTATTTTTACTGTGGAATGTTTAACGTTTGAGAAGAAAATATAACAAAGCTGTTTCAAATTTAGTCTTTTTTCAATAGTAAGTCAATTTCAAACATACACATTCAATTTCAAACAGTGGAATTGGACTTTTATTATTAAATGGTATTTCAGGTTTCCAACCGTGAATCTCCTTCTATTATCTTGCTAATGTATTTTTGACTTGGGAAAACACCTGTTCTACATCACAAGAAACAAAAGGAGCAAATGTTTCTTTCAGCTAAATTAAGTCTTCTAAACTATCCAACATTCAAATATCACATTCCATTCATTACTTTAGTCATGACTCGAAAATCATAAACCATCTTGTTAGACCAGCGGTTCCATTTAAACTTAAAGGATCCACAACTATAAGCAGCGACACAAAGTTATTGAATGGTAAATTTAAATCGCTTCGTGTTTATTTACTTAAATGAATTAAATACATATATAGGTGTTATACGTTTTAATATTTTTTGAGTACTACAACTCTCTAAAATGATTATACTTATTCATTTATTTAACAATTACTACTAGTATTTACTAAATATCAAGTTTCATATTATTTATTAATACATTTGTAGTTTCAATATTCCACCTACAAATATTTTAAATATGAATAATTAGTTTCATCAAATTTACTTGGGTCCACGGTTAAAATCGTTTTCTGTGCAGGCGTCCAGAAGAAAACGACTTAGATTAGACATTTACATGTTAAAAATTGACCAAGAAGTGCATATTTCTCGGTTAGCAAATATGCCACACGTGCATATTATATGCACTTGGAATATATGCAGGGGACTGCATATATGCAATATGCACAATGTCACATCCCTACTTACGACCATATGCAAAATGAGCCGTGTCACAGCCCTAATAATGATGTAACAACACTCAATTAGCCCCCTTTTATCGTACCCACCCCATCCCTAACCCCTCATTATAACCCCCCCCCCCCCATATGGCATTTTGTCTCATTTGGTTCAAGATTACCACAAATTTGGACAAGTCTCTCCCAAACCCCAAAACCGTGCACAATTCCGCAATTTGCCGTACAATATTCTGCATCCTTTCTATTGTTATTATATTATATTATATAATTAATAAGTGCACTCTCAACTCCAGTGCAGTCTCTAACCCATAAAAATTTTCTCATTCACAATTCATAATAAAATATTTTAAAAATTAGATGGATTATTGAAAAAAAAGAATGGGTTAAGGATAAGGATTTATTGAAAGAAAAATATTTCAATTCATCAAGCTCCTATATACTATCGGAGGTAGAATATCTATCTACTTATATATTTACAAAATACAGTACCTTTTTTACATTACATTATATTTTATGGATGGGTAAAACTATACATTAGGTATTCGACTATACGTTGATCTTAAAAGAAGTAACAGAGTTCCTTCACCACTATGATTATTAAAATTCCATTTATAGTTTCGTAGGAATTACAAATCAGTGTCCGTGTCATCACTTTTCCATAATTTCCATAAAACTTTTTCCATAATTTCCATAAAACTTTTTCCATAATTTCCATAAAACTTTTTCCATAATTTCCATAAAACTTTTTCCATAATTCTTTCACGATGAGGTAGTCATATATTCTACCCATCTGCTAGTCCATCAGTCTCCCAATCTGCTAGTCCTTCAGTCTCCCAATCTGCTAGTCCTTCAGTCTCCCAATCTGCTAGTCCTTCAGTCTCCCAATCTGCTAGTCCTTCAGTCTCCCAATCTGCTAGTCCTTCAGTCTCCCAATCTGCTAGTCCTTCAGTCTCCCAATCTGGTAGTCCTTCAGTCTCCCAATCTGGTAGTCCTTCAGTCTCCCAATCTGGTAGTCCTTCAGTCTCCCAATCTGGTAGTCCTTCAGTCTCCCAATCTGGTAGTCCTTCAGTCTCCCAATCTGGTAGTCCTTCAGTCTCCCAATCTGGTAGTCCTTGATTCTCCCAATCTGGTAGTCCTTGATTCTCCCCATCAGGTAGTCCTTGATTCTCCCCATCAGGTAGTCCTCGATTCTCCCCATCAGGTAGTCCTCGATTCTCCCCATCAGGTTGTCCTTGATTCTCCCCATCAGGTTGTCCTTGATTCTCCCCATCAGGTTGTCCTTGGTTCTCCCCATCAGGGAGTCCTCGAACCTCCCCATCACTTAGAATATTCTGAATGCTCGATCCTCTCACAGCTTCTGTAATTTTTGTTCGACACTTGGGACAGGAATGCCTTGAAATAAAATGGAAATTAATTATAATTCAAAAGTTTGGTTAACTTATTAAGAAATTATCATACACAACTTCAGAAGAATAAACAAAATTATTGAACCACCGCCTCAAACGGTAATTTGATCTAAGATTTCATGTTAAATGATGTTAATATATTAATTGACACTTATTAATGAATTTGGTTCTGTGCAGTACAAGCAGAATTCCTTTAATTTACCTAAGTATAAGTAAAACATCTTATCGCCAGCAACTCCAACTAGCTTACCTTTGAACATTATTGAATCCTTATCAGTACTATAAGGAGCCAACTATTGGCATGTAATTGGCTCTCAAATGGTCACAAAAGAACATTCAAAATAAGGAGTCGGCAGAATTTTCTTTTCGAGTGCCACAAAAAAATGTCTGTGCTACTAAATATTTTCTTAGTTTATGAAGGAAATGAATTGGCTACAAAGCAGGCACTGGTGGTAAAATTATAGAAGTATCCACAATCCTCCAACCGAATTCCTCAATATTTATTATCCAAATAATTTGGCTTTATAAGATAATGGCACTGTTTATTATGGATAGAATGTGCACTTAAATCCAAATTGAATGCACTTTTTCACAATATAAAATTTTCAAAATAAATCTTACAAAATTTAGAGATTTTTTTAAACTAATTTTACCTAGTTGTGAAATTGGAAAACTTACCAAGCGTTAACTTCTGATTCAAACCATTTTTCCGAACAGGGCTCGCAGAAATGGTGCGCACATCCCAGGAATAGTACGAAGTTATTATCAGAAGTATATTTCTCGTAACATATAATGCACCCATTACTAAAGTCGGGTGAATTAGTATCCAATTTGGAAAGCTTCTCCCTCCACCTTGTTCTCGTTTCTTCTGAAACGTCATCAATGACTACAGGAGCACGTCCGTTATTGATACCGAAACTAGTCAGTTGATCAGCTTCAAAATCAGAACTACTCATTTCCTCCTCAAATAATGGCATACTGAAAACAATGAGTTATAAGTAAACTATACGAGAAAGAGCTGGAACAACGTCTTGATAACAAAGAGTTACCTTACATTGGAAACACCCATACACTGCCCAATCACGACACACTGCCAAATTACGGCACACTGCCAAATTACGGCACACTGCCAAATTACGGCACACTGCCAGATTACGGCACACTGCCAGATTACGGCACACTGCCAGATTACGGCACACTGCCAAATTACGGCACACTGCCAAATTACGGCACACTGCCCAATCACGACACACTGATAAATTACGGCACACTGATAAATTACGGCACACTGCCCAATCATGACACACTGCCCAATCACGACACACTGCCCAATCACGACACACTGCCCAATTACGTCACACTGCCCAATCACGCCACACTGCCCAATCACGTCACACTGCCCAATCACGGCACACTACCCAATCACGGCACACTACCCAGTCACGTCACACTACCCAATCACGGCACACTACCCAATCACGGCACACTACCCAATCACGGCACACTACCCAATCACGGCACACTACCCAATCACGGCACACTACCCAATCACGGCACACTACCCAATCACGGCACACTACCCAATCACGGCACACTACCCAATCACGGCACACTACCCAATCACGGACACTACCCAATCACGGACACTACCCAATCACGGCACACTACCCAATCACGGACACTACCCAATCACGGCACACTACCCAATCACGGCACACTACCCAATCACGGCACACTACCCAATCACGGCACACTATCCAATCACGGCACACTATCCAATCACGGCACACTACCCAATCACGGCACACTACCCAATAAACAAACATCTGTTTATCAATTGAATAAAATGATGTCACTTTAATGATGGTAGCTTATATATATTAACTTCAAAAATAACTCGCGTCACCCATTTATTATTAAAAAACATATATTGAGTGAAAAACTTAAATGGAATGTATAGCAGTATCGCGGATCCATCTCACACTAATATTAAAAATTCCAACTTAAAAGACTAGAAAATAACTAATTTAATTATACATGATTATTATACTATCTATCAAGTACTCGAACGTATGAAAAATTCGAGATAACATACTATGAAAAGGGATGATTTATTTATACTAGTTATTGATGGTAGATATTATTGCAAGTATAAGGACTATGAAATGGTAATAAATAATGTAGGATCACGCAGGTAAATTGGGGCCCTTTCATTTTTAATTGCAGCCCTCTCAAGAGAGTCTCTAAAACATTCTGAACCAAAATTACATTACTGTCATAACTATCAAAAGAAGAGCAGTACTTGCTATAATTTATCAATTTAAGTTTTTAATGTACTGTTTTAAAGCTATGATGTTACTGTTGTTAGAGCACTCAGTTAGTTAGTTAGTGTGCCGCAATATACCTGCTTGACCCTAGCATAAGGTCAAGCAGGTAAATTGCGGCACACTAACTAACTGCGGCCTCTAACAACAGAAACATCATAGCTTCAAAACACAAGTTAAAAACTTAAATTAATAAATTATAGCATGCCTGCGCTTCTTTTGATAGCTACTATGCCATTTTAATGTAATTTCGGTACAGAATGTTTTAGAGAATCTCTTGATAGGGCCACAAATAAAAATAAAAGGGCCGCAATTTACCTGCGTGACCCTAGCACGGGCAAAAGCATGATATAATAACTTAACAGGTATGCTCGCGCGCAGGTTCCTCAACCCATCATAAGCACCCTAGGAAGAATGTGGCGTCACGTAGATCCTGAAATGTGTATAATGCACTATTATAATAGAAAAAAACAGTGTAATTATTTGAATGTTATACGTATACCTATATGGTTAACCATATTGTTAATTTCTTCGATAATAAAAAAAAACACTATTCTATGCGAAAACATTAGAATTATATAAAACTTTAGCGTAAGAAATCGGCCTTTAATCAATCACATGCACAGGTTGTACTTTATCTTGAATTCACTTATTCGCACTACACAATAGCGTACTAGTCACTTAGGCAAAGACAGTATAAGAGAGACGCTCAACTTGATAGGGCACATGCAAAAATAATAACATCCAATCAGAAGCGATCAGTAGCATACGTCACACCAAACAATAATAAACGTACGACCCCCGCCCCCCTTGAAATTGGATGAAGGATAATCTTTAGTCTTAACGTGTGAAGTCATTAGAAATTTAAATATTCTCTACTGATTAGGGATCAGAGAACTAATTACTTTATTATTAATTAAGTTTGCAAAATCGCATATGTGGTTCAATTTAGTATTTTGAATAAAATCTACCTTCTATTTGGAGAATAGTCATAACTTGGTATACCAAGCGAGTATAAAGCTATATAGGTAGCAAGCATATTGTCTTAGACGACACTAAGTTGTAGGTATACCTTAACGCTGATTGGCTAGAAGTTGGGTCAGATTGCTGACGTCAGAGCAAACATACTCTGTATTTTATAACATGGAGTTGAGCGTCTATCTTACATTGTCTTTGCTTAAAAGCCTTGTTACACGGTGCGAGTTACTGTCGTGACAGTGAACAGCAGCTGTCCCACTGTACTCGCATGCCAGTAGCTCGACTCGCCCCTACCAGTACTTCCATGTACTCGCCTCACTTGGTCACACAAGTGCGAGCTGATGGCTTGAAAATAGGCATTTACGGAACCTACACTCGCATGGTGTATTATAATATTTACTAGTGGTTACCCGTGCAAATTGCACGGTTACGTGCATATATTACTATATTTTTTTTTTATTCTAATATTTAAGTACATTACTTATCGTGTTTGTTCATACACATTACATATCCCGTTTTCCATTACATTTCATAAGAATAAGGTACCAGTAAAGAGTATTTTTCGTCCCGTGACGTCATCAATTTGTGTAGAATACTGTCGTATATAGATCATACATTATTATATAAGATAGCTGTATAAAGAACTACATATTATTAAGAACTACACATTATGAAAAATTAAAACAATTAGCTACATCAATCAGTTCGATGCTTGAAATAGAAGAAATAAAATTCACATATATACCTAGCTAGCACCTGATATTCAATTTATTAAATAAATTAATAAAATTATGTAAAATAACTAAAATTCGTTACCAATTGATTATTAATACTCTAAATATAATTTATTTCGAATATTTATTCATATTCCAACCCGTCAATATCAATATTAAAAGTAATTATTATATTTTCAATCGTGCAGAATATTATCATTCATTTTCGTGAGGAAAAATGATAACCAGCGTAGAATTTTATTTTTTATTTTCTAATTTTCGTCATATCTGAAAAAGTACTTCGAATTTCGAAAATCGGTTAACGCAGTTATTTTTGCAGACCATTTTTACATATTGTAGATATTTTTTCGATTCAATTTATGCAAATTTTATTTTTTTATTTATTTCGTATGTTACCATGTATTTGCCGATTTGAATTAAATCCCTATATATTCCATTAAAACTTAAAATTCGAATAATTCAAAAACCCGTTCGAATTTCGTAAAACAAATCAATAGCGTTCTGTAGCACCATAAACCGAAGGTTTTCAGAAAATTTCAGCCCATTCTGTTGGGTAGTCTCTGAAAATATCCTGGAAAATATGTCGAATTAATTCCTATCTATCACATTATGAATCAAGTGTTATTAATTCGAAAACCCGTTTGAATTTCGAAAAATCCTTTTAACACGTTTAATTCGACACAACTTTCTAAAAAGTTGTAAATTTTCAAGTCTCTAGGTCAAACCGTTTGTGAGTAATATTGCTCCAAGTAACACACACACACACACACAACTAGATGTAGCGTATTATATAAATAGACTAGTGGTTACCCGTGCAAATTGCACGGTATCGTACATATATTATTATACATTAATATTTAGGAACATTACTTATTGCGTTTGTTCATACAGATTTCAAAACCTGTTTTCCATTACATTTCATAAGAATTAGGTACCTGTAAAGAGTAATTTTCCGTCCCGTGACGTCATCAATTTATGTGGAATACTGTCGTATTTATCATAAATAATTATGTAAAAATGCTGTATAAATAACTACAAATCACAAACATTATTCAAATACTCATATTATAAAAAACTGAAACAATTACCTCCATCGATCAATTCAATGCTTAAAATAGAAGAAATAAATTCACCATATATAGGTAGCAGCTGATATTCCATTTATATAAATTAATTAATATAATAATGTAAAAGTCGTCATAATTTGATTAAAAATATTCTAAATATCATAAATTTCGAATATTTATCCCTACTCCCACCTGTCAATATCAATATTAAAAGTAATTATTATATTTTCAATCGTGTAAAATAATATCATTTATTTTCGTGAGGAAAAATGATAACCAGCGTAGGATTTTATTTTTTATTTTCTAATTTTCATCATATCTCGAAAAGTACTGTGAATTTCGAAAAACGGTAAACGCAGTTATTTTTGTAGACCATTTTTACATATTGTAGATATTTTTTCGATTCGATTAATGCAAATTTTATTTTTTTATTTATTTCGTATGTTACCACGTATTTGTCGATTTGAATTAAATCCCTATGTATTCTATTAAAACTTAAAATTCGAATTATTCAAAAACCCGTTCGAATTTCGTAAAACAAATCAATAGCATTTTGTAGGACCATAGGCCGGAGGTTTCCAGAAAATTTCAGCCTATTCTGTTGGATAGTCTCTGAAAATATCCTGGAAAGTATGTCGAATTAATTCCTATGTATCCCATTATAAATCAAGTGTTAATAATTCGAAAACCCGCTTGAATTTCGAAAAATCCTTCTAACACGTTAAATTCGACACGACTTTCTAAAAAGTTGTAAATTTTCAAGTCTCTAGGTCTAACTGTTTGTGAGTAACATTGCTCCAAGTAACACACATACATACAGACAGATGTAGCCTATTATATATAGATTACATAAATAAATAACTTTTTATTAATTAATATATTTATAAATGTAACTAACAATTTATTAATTTAATTAATATTCTATTAATTTAATAATATTCTATTAATTTAATTAATGATTAATATTTTATTAATTAATAATTAATATTTTATTAATTAATAATTAATATTTTATTAATTAATAATTAATATTTTATTAATTAATAATTAATACCTAATTACTATCTTTATTATTTTAATTAACATTTTATTAATTTATTTAACCTTTATTTAATTTGATTGATATTGTAGGATATTATTTTTTTTATTCATAATATTTAATATAGTAATTTAAAACTCATATAAGATATACGTGCTTTATTAATTCCATCAAATAAAACCCCAAACAAATATGAAGCCGAAATTCAAACGAAAATATGACAAACCGGCTAACTAATTGAATACAAAATTATTCGAGTTTAGAATAGAAAAAACCTAGGTATATCTGCATGACGTACGAGTTACTGTTATGTTGTGACACCATGCAAGTTGACATCAGATTTTCGCAAGCGAGTGGCTGACTCGCCCATGAGTGGCGAGTAAAAACAAAAAAAATTGTAGTAACTCGCATGCAGTTACTAACCTCCTGCACATGACAGTTACTCGGCTAATGCGTTCACACTGTGCGAGTAGCTGCACTACAGTAACTCGCTAGGCCAACTCGCACGTTTACTCGCACCGTGTAACGTGCGAGTTGACCTAGCCAGTTACTGTAGTACAGCTACTCACACAGTGCGACCGCATCAGTCGAGTAACTGTCAAGGAAATTCAATGCTATGAACATTGAGTTACTGGTATGCGAGTACAGTGGGACAGCTGCAGTCTACTGTCACGACAGTAGCTCGCACCGTGTAACAAGGCCTTTAGGTATTATCAGAGAAACAAATTATGAATTCAGTTAGAATATTAATTACAAAAACCGTGGATTTTTCAGTCAATATTTTGAGATTTGGCACCGTTGCTTAGGATAAGCCCCGCCTTTTTGTAGTAACTGAAAAGGATGCCAATAAGTTAATAGTAAATGACAATGAAGATACCAATTATTTAATTTTGTAGATTATTCAAAGATGGTATCAATTAAATTATGTTGTTTATTAATATTTGAACATATATATTGATGAATTATTTTGGAGAGTAAGTTTCAAGTTCTTTATCTATTCTTTCGAAATCAAATAAATTAAATTCGTAGTATCGTATATTATAATTTACAACTCTTAACACTCAATAGCAATAGCTCAATATAACTAAGAGACTATCAAAAGCATGATATCTAAAACAAATAATAATAATTCTTTCAATCAAACTATATTACACCTCTGAACCTAATGGAATATCGCTAAAATTTTCGAAATACTTCAAATCTATCAAAAAGACTGGTGTAATGATTTAACGCGGTGTAGTGTATGGTCAAATTTACCAAAGGTTCTGTTTGTAATATTTTAATTTTCACAATTTCGTTATATGTATATATATTATATAATCCTCAAACTTTTTTTTTTTCAGATATATCATTCATGAACTATATCACTAGTCGGGCTGTGCACAGCTCGCAAATTTTATCGTATTTATTATTTTCAACGCTACTTGCAGTTTTAGAGGATAGCGCTAGGTTTATGCTCTTCAACTAAGAGGTTTTATAATTTTGTGTTTGGTGGGGCCTCTTCAATTCGAAAGCGAAGCCACCGGTGCCTGTGTCACTTTTATCATATTCCTTTATAGTATGTTTTCTGTATCCATGAGCCCAGTCACAAACTGATAGTTAGTGACTTTATTCATTGAGCCACTTTCCATTATGACTTCTTCTTAAAGCTCCTTGTATTTATTTTGCCTTTTGTTCTAATGTAACGTTAAACCACCAATTTCATAATGTAAATTTAATCACAAAATTCTTGGATTTGATATTTACTTTGAAGAAACAGAAATTGAAGATAGTACTTATTTTGCAATCATCTAAGAAAAAGGTATGGAGATTTGAGAATCAGAAATCCAATATTCAGAAATCCAATAAATCAGAAATCCAATAAACCTTGTCCGTATGATGTTCTGATCTGGCAACTGTCCTTGTAAGACAATCGTAGGAGTTTTGTATTATTTCGAGTAATTGTGTATGATGCTGAAATTTCATCAATTTTCCCAATTATTAGAAAATGTGCAACACCAAAAAATTGCAATTTTTATTTTTGAAATCTTCATCTATAAATCTATAACTATTGGGCTAAATCATAGATAGTTTTGAAATATGCATATTTAAGATTAAACTATAACTAATGAGCAGGGCTGGGACAATATGCTCTAAAAACTATAGATCTCAAAAATATTATAGACGGAGAGAATTAAAGAGTATTGAATGGTTCTAAACCAGCGGTATATAGTATTCGATACCATTTCATTTAGTTTCGTCTATGATATTTTCGGGATTTATAGTTTTTAGAGCATATTATCTCAGCTCTACTAATGAGTAATGACTTAGATTTAGACATTTAAATTCATTGATCTTAATTTTTTAATTGGCAGCTATACAATTACAATGTTCTAGGTAAATTCCTCCTCGGAAAATTCCACCACGGAAAGTTTCACCAGGAAAGTTCCACCGCTGGTAAGTTCCACCACGGAAAATTTCACCGCCGGAAAATTCCACCGCGGAAGATTCCACCGCATAATACTGGATTTCATTTACAAACGTTATAAAATTTAATAAAACTGATTCAAATAAAAATGTGTTTTTGGTGGTAACCGAACAACATTTAATTAGTTAAAAAAAGGAAGAAATTATAAGAATATGTTAAGTGAAGGCCTAAAAGATAAGCAAAAGATAACATGTGTAATAATAGACAGATCAATCTATCTTTTAAATATGAATTAATTCAATTCATGAAAAAATTAAATAGTGTAAATTCAACAATAAAGTTCCACTGCTCCAGTGACCAACAATTATGATTCCGTTTGATTATCCTTTAAACATATATATATGATAATGATATTAAGGATTATATTTTGTTTGTAATATAAATTTTATTTTATATATATTATTTATTACCCAAGTTTTTAAATGTAACAACATATATTTCAATTTAAATCAGCGACGATAAAAGGTGAGATTAAAAAAAATATTGACACGTACTGAAATAAAATGTTTAATTATTATCGATATATTTTAATATAAAAAAGAAAAAATACCAAGATGAAACTGCATAATATTGAAACTATTACAAGAAAACTTTAAATACAATGCGTTTCAACTAAATTTTGAACTTAGGGTTAGGCAGGAAAATTACGGCTTCGATCTAAAACCACAGACACATGAATAAAAATCATAACTTCAAAACTCACATAAGATATATAAATCATAACACGTACAGAGTTTCTTTTGATATGCAACATCTTAATATGAATTGGGTTCAGCAGGTCTCTGATTTAATTTGACTCTTGAAGAAATAGACACGAAAAACATGCTTGTCATATTGCTGCTTAATATTTTCCTTTTCAATGATGAAACCCAAAAAAATTATTTTGTATCAAACATCAAGATCTGAACTTAGTGTTTCTGTTGATAGATTCAAGATGTTAAATTTAGCAGTGTTGCCACAGGTTGGTGTTACAATACCAGCGTCATACTCTGTCACGATTAAACAGTTAAGTCGTGATTAACCATTTAATGCCTATATGGTGGTCGGATTATTAATTGTTTTATATTTAAAAGGGAGATTTGTTCATTTATAATTTTATAATTATCAATTCCCTAGACTTGGAAATACATTTTAAAATAAACTTTTCATTTATACTGTTCATTTGCATATATTTTTCAAATGGTGGAATCTTCCGCGGTGGAATTTTCCACATCTTGCATTTAACGGCGTTGGAATCTTCCGCGGTTGAATCTTCCTGGTGGAACTTTCCGCGGTGGAATTTACCGGCCACGAGAAAAAGGCATCTACCAAATTTACAGACTTGAATTTACTATATGTTTAGATCTATTTAGCCGATAGTAAAGCTGAGCTCAATAGGATATTAGAGTTCTATTTAGTAGTCGAGTCAATTTTATTATTACTACTTAATTCGAATCCAGATTAAATCACCTACTGAAGAATAATTTATTCACTGAAGTAAGTTAAGATTTAGCTTCATAAAACTGGGCTATTAAAATCTACCGAGAAGAGATTCTAAAGGTGGCTCGAAAACTATATACGGTGTTCAATTGTATAGGGTGACTCAAAACAAGGAATCAAATTTGTAAGGTAATAAATATATTAATATCATTTCAAGAGTTAAAATATTAGGAGAACGGTGGTGCAAAAAAAAAAAGGAAACCCATTTTCAAATTAGTTTATTTCACAAACTATCAGAGCTAGAAATTTTCTAAAAACTCAGTTATATTTGTATAGTTCTTCTGTATCTATCATGAAAGTCAGGTAAAGTTACGACTAAAATTAAATATCGTGCAGTGAGTAGAAAAAATATATATAAAAAGGGCTTGCGAGAGGACGAAAAACAACAAAAAGACTTCAGAATTGGTATAATTCATTTCCATAAGGTAGTAGTAAAAATTGAAAAATGCTATTTTTCCTTTAAATATCGTTTTGTATATGGACTCTTTCATTTTTGGAAATAATTCTTCATCACCAATCACGATGTCTTCTCCTAAACGAGCACTTCTTTGCAGAAACCATCCTGAAAAATTTAGACTGTTCACTTTTCAGTCAATCAGTTCTAAGAGTACGAACCTTACATGCTTCTTGATAGGATCATCGTGTTTGAAAAATCGGTGAAATGTGGCTTTAGTGATGTTTAATTAATTCCTTCTGATTGATATCTTCTTCTAAACGATCTTGTTGGTTTTGAACCAGAGTTTAAAGACCACCTAAAGCTGTTGGATAACCAGGATGGTTATTCCGTTCTGCCTGGAAACTTCCGATTTATATGTTTAGATTCTCTACAAATTGTTCATGAAAAAGATTAATGTTTTCATGTGTTCGTTCTGTTCTCCTGCGACCTAATCATTTTTTGTTAAAAATAAAGTGGTTCCTTCAGGTTTCAATTTATTATCATAATTCAATATGGTTTTATAGTTGGTGAAAATCTTCCCTGAAAGCTATGTTCAAAATTTGATTGAATCTGTTTAAAGCTTTCAGTGTTCAAATAACTTGTCACAACAATAACTCTATTCTTTTGAAATTTGCATTTAGAGGGTTTCGAATAGGAGATACAAATTGACGGCGAACTTATTTTATTAAAAATATCAATTTTATAACAAACAGCAATTCTCATAATATTATGATAATTAAGGTTTTAATTGCCTTATATTTGTTACAGAAAATAATATAATTTATTGTTTTTACATTCATATGAAATGAACTATCAGATTGTGATTTTTTTAGAATAATTTCGTCCTCGCGCAAGCCCTTTTTATTTACCTTTTTTAATTCGTTTCATCCTTAACAGATTTTCATGATAGATGCAAGAAGAATAGAGGAATAAAATGATGTTTTTAGAAAATTTCTAGCTTTAATAGTTTTTTATAATAAACTAGGTTGCAAACAGGTTTCCTTTTATTTCGCGCCACTCTGTATATGTAGTTCTGTCGATATAATCATATTTTCTGATGCCTTATCATAACATTGATAATGACGTCGATATAAATTTTCCCAATCAACTTAATACTGGCCTTGAAAGTGAAGTCCAATCAAAGTAGTACAACGTAAATAATTTTAAAATTAAGTGTCATAAAACTGTAAATGACTTTGCTATTCTTCATATTAATATTAGATCTTTATATGCTAAACTAGATGAATTACAATTGTTTCTTTCTCAGTTATGGTGTCAATTTGACATGATATACATATCTGGAACATGGTTGAATTTGTTAACAGGCGTGGAGGAGGTGTAGGTATATATGTGAAGAATGAATTTGAGTGCAAAACTATAAATATTATGACATTCATTTGTGATTACATGGAATCATTTGTGACTATTGAAGTTTGTATCAGGCACTGTATATCTAGTATTATGTTACCTAGTCAGTAGTCAACTAGTCACTGTCACGGGGAAAGTTTCCTGCGTCGCTGAAGGTTTCTAGAGTAGTTCCACTGCTCAAAGTGGGTATCAGTACTAATTTAAGTAACTACAGACCATTACCTGTTCTTCATATACAGTTTGGGCTAAAAAAATGTTTCCGCTTATTCAAATACTTGTAAATCGTTCGCCAATGGACGAAAAAACTGTATCTTGGTCTCTTTTAATTTGCCTCTTCTTGTATTATCAGGGAAAGAATAAACGAGGTCACTTTGAATTTTAGATGCAGAAACCGTGGAGTTTTCAGTCAAAATTTTGAGATTTGACAACGTTGCTTAGGATAAGGTCCGCTTTCTTGTAGTATTGAGAAAAGATACCAACTAATTACTATTAAGATACTATTTAGTGAATTATCTTTGAATATAGAAGGCTGGTGGCATTAAATCTTTCTGTTATACAATTAGCTTTACATTTCTATGAAAATTAATTATAATCATTGATTTGTATTCTACAGTAATAATACAGTAAGTATTTTCACTATTTTGTTTTTGTCACTTAATATCAAATAAGTATAAGAATGTTAAAATCAAATAAATAATTCTCAATAATTATTTACCTGAACTATAGCAATAGGAATTAGTTTGGGACATTTTGGTTGGTATTATTGAAACATCTATATGTGGGTGTTCGAATGAAATCACACTAATATATCATAATTATTCTCGAAACTGGTTTATAAATTAAGATAGGATCCCCCCCCCCCCCCCACGCACACACACACAGATTGTATAAACTCAATCAGTACCATTCATCAACATGTTGCGTAACTGAGGCGAATTATTTAGTATACTGTATAATGAAGCTGAATGTAAGAAATTTTGGACATATGAACAACCTAATCGACGATAATGGTAAGAATATTAGGCATCAATACAAGTTACCCCAATGAAAGGGTGAGGATTATGAGGTACGCGGGGTTTCACAACAACCCCCCGCCTCCCTCTCTCACCCATTACCATAGTTTCTTTGCTATACAGCCCTAATATAGTTCTGTTTCATATATTTGATCACAGATATATTCATTATTTTATGTATGCTAGTTTTATTTATACTCATTTCAATCACCCCGTGATGGTGGAAGAAAAAAATTTAGCCTGTGATAATTATTTATTGTATGATATTTGAATAATATTTGAAATAAAAATAGTTCTGCCATATACCTCTTTGTTCTCGATAGGGTAAGTTACGAATTATCGGACGGTTTTACATCTTTGATATTACAAGAAAAAGTATATAATTAAAGTTAAATCATTTTTATTATATACTTATTTCTATTTTGATCGAAGAATTAGAACCGTCCGATAATTTGTAACTTGTCCATGCAAGTAGATTACATCTACTATCTATTAACGAGTAAGTTACAGAAATGATTAGCTAATAAATAACAGATTTTATCCAAGTATTGTAAACTCTGTAATAAAATAAGATTTTTCAACTGTAATTAATTTAAAATCAAATTTTATAAGCAGCACAGTTTACCATTTAAAAACTGAATGGTAATCATATTGAGCCTCTATCAGGGCCAGATCTTATATAAGATTCACCTATAGAACTAGATACTACCTATTTCAATCTATATTAATTTCAGTAACTAAAAACTTATCAGAGGTAGGGGGTATGACCTCTGCTTGGAATAAAAGGCCATATCGCTGACGTCAAATGGAAAGGAACTCGAAGAAGCAGTCAGAAAAGAATATAGCTCAGTGAACATTGAACAATATCACCAACTACCTGTCGGTACAAATGCTCAGAGATACAGAAAAAATACTCCGTGAATATACTGTCATTTACCAAGAAATGTGTAGGAAAAAGACACAAGCACCGGTATCTGCATTCACAGATGGAAGATGAAAATGAAAAGGTTATGGAAAACTAATCCTACATACTAGAAAAATCTAAAACTTCTTAGTTGAAGAGCATGATTCTAGCGCTATTCTCTAAAACTGCAACTAGCGTTAAAAAAAATGATAAGCATGGTAAATATAAAAAATGATAAGCATGGTAAATATAAAAAAAGATAATCCATATTACAACAGTTCAGAGCCCAAAGACGCCACCTCTTTCTCTAACACTCACAACAGACAATTCAGGATTGAGCCCCTGAGGGAAAATATTCATTTATCACCTTCAAAAATTTAATTATCGATGAAGGGTAAAAACTTAGATTTTAATGAAGATTATATAAACTTAGAAACTGAAATTGCTTGACTGATAAAAAAGTATGGAAAATCTAAACCAATACAAACTTTTTTGGTGTGTCCTTGAGCGGTGAAAAACATTTATCACCGCTAGTTACCGTTCTCAGAAGTTGGTCCCCCGTTAAAGCAACGCCATATACGTTCGGCCACCGCTTATGATCCATCACCGCTCCGAAGGGTTTGAGTTTTTCAAAATGTTACAAGCGTTGAGGAGCGGTAGTTTTCCTTTCGACAAAGTACACGGTGACCGGACAACTCGCCGACGGACAACTCGCCGCAAGACAACTCGCCGTCGGACAATTCGTCGCCGGGCAATTCGCCGCGGACAAATCGCAGTGAGGACAACTCGCCGCTAGGACAATTCGCTGCTAGGACAACTCGCTGCCAAAACCATTCGCCGTGTGTTATATTTTTTCACCGCCGTATACACTATTTATATATAAAAAATAAGCTGCGTTTTGTAAATTAATTATAATTATTATTATTACAGTATTTGAAAATGTTTTCTTTTCCATTTCAAAAGTTAACTATAATTTTTTTCTAACTCTCGTTTAAACATTTTGTGTGTTCTAAATTAACAATAAAATTTTCTTCGTTCTATTTGAATGTATATTTTGCTAAAAATAATTTGCTATTGGAAAGAAAACAAGTTCGGGTGTCTTCATAATACGTTTAATGATTTATAAAAAAATATTTTGTTTAAAACTAGTGCACCAGTGCAAATAGAAGGTTCTTTAACTACGAAGTCTTAGATTTTTATCTTATGTAGGCTAATAAGTTATATTTACTATCACCTCTTCATTTTCTTCTTCTATTCGTGAGTGCAGACACCTGTGCTTGTGTTCATTTTCATATCATTCCTTGGTAAGTGATTCCATCCACTAAGAAGCCTTTCTGCATCCATGAGAATTGTCACAGACTGGTGGCTGGTGCCTTTGTTCAAGGAATCACTTCGCTCTCTCACTTTTTCTTCCTTCCTTAAACACTTCTAAATTTAAAATAATAAATCTAATATTTTTTGCCGCCTGAAATATTCTCACAGATAAAACAAAAGAAACTAATAAATTTAAATAATGAAATATGTCAACTATTGTTTTACGTCAGTCTTGAGCGTATAGAAATAAATAATTGTTCAAATTTATAACATTTTTAAATGAATGTAATTAATGATGTATACGCTTGCAAAACATAAATCAAGCGGCGAGTTGTCCTCATGGCGAATTGTCTGCGGCGAGTTGTCCTAGAACCCTCTATAACACCGCCCAGCCAAAGTCTAGCACCGCTAAACGCAAGTTCGTGAACGCTTTATTCCGCTAGGCCAATGCAGAAATCCTGAACGGTGCTTCGCCAGCTTTACCAGGGCGGTCATTAAACGTTGCACAAGCTTTGGCAGAGCGTTGTTATTTGTTTTACGAGTTTGTGTGTCGAAAATTATGTATCAAAATATAAAATATGGGTGGTGCCATAGCGGTGCACCACTGAAGCCGTCGCTGCTATAGAGTTGGCTCAACGGTAGCGTTGATTTGGCAGTATGGAGCTATGAGACCTCCATACCAACGTCAAACCAAAGTTCATCACAGCAATGAATCACTGCTTCTTTTTCTGAGGCCGTTTCAGCAAACTTGTGTCCGTGATTCAAATGTTTTCAACTGCCTTTTCAAAGTTTATGCAACATTTAATCACCGCCCGGGCAATGCTGGCGAAGCAGCGGTGGTCCAGCATTCAAGATTCACGAATTTTATTCTATAATGGTGCCAAAACGTGTCTGGGTTTTGTTGCGGTGGGGAACTTTTCGGAGCGGAAAGCTACTGCTTCTCAACGCTCGTAATATTTTGTGCAGTTCAAAACTTTCGGACCGGTAGGTGTGAACATAAGCTGTGGTCGAGCGTATATGGCGTTGCTTGAACTGGGGCCAACTTCTGGTGAGCGTTAACAGTTTTTTGTCCTCGCTTCAGGAACGCTTTAGCAAAGTTCCTCCACTGTGTCACGCCTTTAAATGATGAGCATCAACTATCGATTCATATCAGAAATCTATCAGAATTTCTGATAGATTTCATCCAGTCAGCTCCGTAGTCCGTAGTCAAAAGCAGTATACCGCTATACCAACTTTAAACTCCCGCCGAGCCAACGCCCACACTCGTAGAACGGGATCCGGAAAATTGATCGAAAGCAATTGACCGAAAGCAATTGATCGAATGGAAAATTGGTCGAATGGAAAATTGATCGAAAGGAAAATTGGTCGAAAGGAAAATTGGTCGAAAGGAAAATTAGTTGAATGGAAAATTAGTTGAATGGAAAATTGGTCGAATGGAAAATTGATCGAAAGGAAATTTGGTCGAAAGGAAAATTGGTCTTATGGAAAATTGATCGAAAGGAAAATTGATCGCACAACAATTGATCGAATGGAGAATTGACCTAAACAAAATTGATCGAAAATGATATTGGATCTATTTACACTAATTGACAATGATAACTAAAACCATGGATTACCAGAGAAATTTACTTGCAATATATTACAGCTAGTAGATCTTGTTACCATGATTTATATATAATAATAATAATAATTTTTACAATAATATATAATAATAATTTATGAACATTTCTTCAATCAACTGCTTATCTATAACAGAGAATTATATGCTTTGAAATATATTATAATTTGAAGAACTTTAAGTTTTCTTAGTTCTAGAATTTAGATAGTTCTAGATAATTTGTGAATTGAATGTTAAATAATTAATTAATTTAGAAGGTTTAACGTCTGTTTCGGAACCAAAAGTCATATCACTGACGGCAAAAAGGAATTAAATATAAGAAATAAGAAGAAGCAGTCAGAAAGAAAAGTGGATTCATGAACAAAGTCACTTAACACCGTCGGTGACAATGCTCATAGATCTGGAAAAGCTACTCTGTGAGTGCAGTCACTTAGCAAGGAATGTAACAAAAAGGGACACTATAAGCACCGGTTACTGCACTCACAGATGGAAGAATAAAAGGAAACTGCATGATTTATTCGATCAATTTTCCTTTCGATCATTTGTTGTGCGATCAATTTTCCTTTCGATCAATTTTCCATTCGACCAATTTTCCTTTCGACCAATTTTCCTTTCGATCAATTTTCCATTCGACCAATTTTCCATTCGACCAATTTTCCTTTCGACCAATTTTCCTTTCGACCAATTTTCTTTTCGATCAATTTTCCATTCGATCAATTTTCCATTCGATCAATTTTCCTAGACCCTCGTAGAACACCGCTCTATCATCGCCCGGGTTACCATGATCAGTTTTCCCTTGTGTACGCAGTAACTAGCGTTGTCGAAATTTAGCTTATTTTCCCTCCGTTCAAAGAAAGCTCAAACAAAGTTGTGGCGGTGTGATCTAGGCTTTAAATAGATATCCTTCTCTATACATCGAAGCAAGCCTTATGTTAAATATATCAGAAAATTTATACCACATACCAAAAAAAAATTTGTTCAATAGCTTCAGATATTTTCTATTTGATTAAGTTCAGCAATTAGTGTTGTTAATCAGCCCCCATCGAAAGTTTCATGAAGGTTTCGACAGCTGCTGCATGTTCTCCAATGAGGAGTGCATTATTATGCACCCAAGTAATAAGATAAAAGATTACCAGAAAAAATAACGAGAAAATGGGAAACAACTTTCGAGGCCCATGGTTCATCCATAATTAGTTTGGGTGACTGAATATCATTACATTACCATCAAGATGACGTGCACCCGTACAGCGCATACCTTCTCCGCCACATATAACGTTGACCCTCCAATAATTTGCATTGAGTTAGAAATGAATTTTACCTTTTCCCGTTCACTCCCAAAATCTAATCAAATGGTTCCTTGTTATTGACCAATCATTTCACCGATTATCGGACAATTTGGTTGAATACTATTTGAGATATAAATGACCTTAACATTTGACATGATCGCTCTCAATATCTAATGAAGTAATTCCTTGATAAGGACCCATTGTCCTTCCAAATATCAAACAATTTTGTTGAATACTTTTTGAGTTATAAATGAATTACCCTGATCTGACCATTCCCAATAAATTATCAACTCTTTCCTGGATATTGACCAATCGTCCAACTAAATTTCAGGCAATTGATTGAAATCTTTTTTAGTTATTGAGTTATAAATTGTGAGAGTGATTATAATAGTCAACTTATTTCATGAAACAGAAGGGACCGAGCTTATAGGGGGACTACGATTTGATCAAATTCAACAGAAATCTAGTTCATGTAAAAAATGGGTTATCAATTAAAATTAATAAATGACAAAAAAATAATGGTAACAATAAGACAAAATAAAGGAAGCAGAAAGTTATACTTGTTAAGTTTTCAGAAAACAATTATCTATAACTTTTCAAAATAGTTTCATTTTAATTTCTTTTACTACGCAAAATTGAAGACTCCATAAAAGCTATCTTGAAAAGAGAGGTGGTAGACTGAGATCGAAATGTAGATACGTTCTCTAGGTTCTAAACTTCAGCAATCAATTAAAGTATTTATCAATAGCCTCTTCTCCTTTCTACCACATTAAAATATTAATATTGCCAACACTACTTCCCGTTATGGAAGATGGTGCTATAGGGATATTCTGTTTAATACAAGGTTTTAGATCTAGCTTACAAGTTTAACTATTACACTGTTCATGCAAATGAATGTGTTATTAAGCAATGAATATGTAAGCTAATTTTAGGACTTGGTAGAAATCTATTTGGCAATGCATCTCTAGCCTAGGTGTGGCTTTACCTTTACCCATAGTATATATTCAACAAAAGCTAATTTAACCAAATTAGCCCTTATATTAATCGGAGATATTATAGACATTGCATAATGAACTAACTATTGACATTAAAAATTGAACTAAGGTAAATACGCAACAGCTGATGTGACACAGCTGCCGATAGCTAATTACAAAAAGATGCTCTATAATAGATATGAATTTGAACATCTATCTATAGTCGAACATTGAGCATCTTTTCCTACTAGCTATCAGCAACTGTGTCATATTGGCTATTGTGTATTTACCTTAGTTCTTGCCCATCAAAAAAAATAATTTCAAATTATTCATACTCTCTTAGATACGACTGTTGCAAATAAAAATTCAATGATGGTAGTTTTCATCTTACTATCTGATAGTATGGAACGGGTAGTTATTGCGTCAATAATTTAGTTCATAAAAATTCGATTGATATTAAATCAAATAATGCCAAACAGTTTTTCGTGTTGTGCTACGCAATGTAGTTATTATTTCATTAGAATTTGATATACGATGAAATCTGTGGGTAAACCTCTACAAAAAAATTGTTAAATAACTTTTCCTGTAGTTACTCACATGTGAAAAAAATTACGAGAAATGCACGACTAGCGTTATAGTTTAGCGCGGTAGTTTTTATAAATATAGTTATTTTGTCGAAGGCCTGATAGTTCAAATAATCTTTAATCCAAATGTAGTTTTTATTAATACGATATAGTTTGATTTATGCTATCTTTCAATATTCAAAGATAATTCACTAATTGGCCTCTAAGTAGTCATAATTTTTTTACTAATTGGCTTCTTTTCGCAATACTACAAGAAGGCGGACCTTATGCTATGCAACGTTGTCAAATCTCAAAATTTTGACTGAAAACTCCACGGTTTTTGCATCTAAAATTAAAAGTGACCTCGTTTATTCTTTCCCTGATAATACTATTAACAAATAAGAACATTTTTGAACTGATGGACATAGCTTAAGAACAGGTAAGCAAAGAGTGAGGATGATTATATCTTTGTTATTGCGCGAAGGTTATTCTTAGAGCTAACTCTGTGATCTTACTTACAGTGAAACTCCTGAGTTATGAAGTAACGGTTTCTTCGTAACTGAGAGCCACTTCATAATTAATTCGTGAGCAGTGATCGTTTTCTGTGATTAAAATCATAGAGAATTTTATCATTGAGGGATAACTATGACAAATACTATTCTTAATGAATGTGCTGTGAGCACTAAATTTTATACAAAATTGAGGTAATTAAACAAATGTTAAGTAAATGTTGTGGGAAATCAATATAGCTACTCATTATTGTACAAAAAATTAATATATATCATGGTATTATTCATTTAAGCCTTAATTTAAATCATTAACAAAAAATATACATCATTTAAATCTCAAACAATAGAGAAAACACATTTCATACTCAATATATCCGATTTATTGATAACCTAAACTTTATAGTAAATCTTTGCCTCCCTGATTTACATTTTCATATATGATACTCCATTATAGGATAATACACAATTATAGGTGGTATCCTAGAATTGGATATCATCCCTACCTTTAATAATTATTGGGTGTCATCCTATAATTGGGTATTTTTCTATAATAGAGTATTATTCTATGATGGAGTATTATTCTATAATAGAGTATTATTCTATAATAGAGTATTATTCTATAATAGAGTATTATTCTATGATGGAGTATTATTCTTTAATAGAGTATTATTCTATAATAGAGTGTTATTCTATAATAGAGTATTATTCTTTAATAGGGTATTATATTATTATATGGTAGAGTCTGGTGGAGAAGATAGCTAAAACCAACTATTGCATTGAAGTTGTAATTCTTATAAAAAAAACTTCTATATTGCAATTGCTTGTCATACCTATCTTCATTTTTCATTTTCACTTCTGCAATATGACTTTCAATTCTGCCAATTCATTATTCACTTCTGAGAACTTGACTTGGAAAAGGTATAGGTATACCTCAAGAAATAGCGTTTGCTATGATTTAAACAAAGAAAATACTTCATAACTCAGGATCATATCATAATTCAGGTCCTTCATTACTCGGGTGCTTCATTAAAAAAAACTTCATAACTCAGGAGTTTTACTGTACTAAAAGGCAGTGAATAAAAGGAAAAAAATATAATGGTAGACATTATAATACAGGGTGCTTACACTTCTTCCTTGGAAATTGAACCACTTCAGTGACACTTTGATCTCATTTAAGTTTAAGTTTAAACAATAAGAGGCGGAGAAAAAGAGACCCAGATATAGGTTTATCATTCATTGGCTAACGATTTAGATAGATTTGAAAAAGTGGAAACATTTTTGTGGCCCATAATGTATATTCAAAGATTTTCGAAAGATTACTTTACTAACAATTGTACAGTTATTTTGAATCATTGAGTATCCTTAGTGAAAATCAATTTGGATTTAGAATAAATCGTAGTACGACTGGTGCAATTCTGAATCACACAAATAATATATATGAGGTACTAGATGAAGATAGGCTGGTATTCTCCTTGTACTTGGACTTCAGTAAAGCCTTTGATTCGGTCGATCACAATATACTATATGCAAAATTAAACTTTTATGGAATTAGAGGGATGTCACAAGAATGGCTTCGGTCATATTTAACGGGGCGACAGCAGTTTTTTGATGTAAATAGAGGGAGTTCTAGCTTTTGCAGTCTTAGTCATTCAGCTCCACAGGGAAGTAATTTGGGCCGACTATCATTCCTTGTCCTAATTGTATAATGATCTCCCAAACTGCACTAAATATTTTTAATTCCTGATGTTTGCAGATGACTATACTGTGACGTGAAGTTTTCCTAAAGATTCTTTGCATGAAGCACATCGTTCTATCACTAGAAATTTAACTGAAATTTATCGGTGGCTTGGTGCAAGCAAAATTCAAGTAAATACTAACAAGACAAAATATGTCATATAATCCTATCGGAATAATTTTCAGTTTTGTGAACCGATCGCCATCAATAGCAGCGTTATCGAACAGGTGACCTATATTAAGTTTCTTGGAACTATATTAGATAGTAAATTAGGTTTTTCCCACCATGTGACTTTTATTGCATCTTAAATCTCTGAATGTCTTGGACTGGTATACAAGATTCGGTACTTTATCTCGGAATTTGTATTGTATATGTTGTATATGTATTGGATCCATCCACACATTTTGTATTCTATTGAAACTTGGTTTAATGCTCCATCATACTTCACAAGGAAGATTTCTGTTCTTCAAAAGAAATCAGTACAATGCATTAAATTTTTAAATTATAATGAACACACTGAAGCATATTTGATGATATGAAACTGTTTACTCTTAAGCAATTGCATAAATGAAGAATAGCTACCATTATGCATAAAACTATAAATTCACATGATTGTAATTTGTTCCTGTACAGTAGATCAACTGCTAACGAGGAGGTTCAGCGTTATAGCACATGAATTTTATTCTTGTTTCCCTATTTTTAGTCCTTTATTGAGTTAGGGTGTCATTTGTACATTTACTTAGTGTCAGCTTATAACATAAATATAGCGCCACTCTGTATCAGATTATTTGGCCAAGCATGTTATTTAGATTTTAATTATCGTTTAGTCACAAAATTTTATGATTGAGAATGATATATTAATTAGTTATCCATGTTGTTGCCTATTCGATTATGGCAGTTTGTTTTTCATGAATATTTTTATTTGAATTGAAATATATAATATAAGTTTTTTCTTAATTTTCTGTATGCTGCCCTTGAAGCAGAAGCTTTTCGGGCCTAAATATCCCTAATTTTAATCACAAATTCATTGTGATTGTAAAGACCAAGTATTACCCAAATAGCTGTAAGGGAAGTTTAGTTTAATAAAAAAAATCATTCAATATGTGTCATTGTGTATACGTTTTTAAGTGTATATTTCTTCTCTCTTAACGACGGAGCCACTATTATTGTTTTTATCCCGTTTTCGCTTGTTCCATATATGTGGAACCCAATTATTAATGTGAATTTTCGTTTTCACATACAGTATGGGTTTCATTTTCTCCGACTTACATTGTACTATATTGACAGTTAAAAACAAATTCAAACTAATAGATACAGTTTAAGAACAGGTAAGCAAAGAGTCAGGGCGATTATTTTTGTCATTGCGAGAAGGTTATTCTTAGAGCTAACTCTGTGTTTTTACTTACTAAAAGGCAGTGAATAAAAAGAAAATTATTATAATGGTAGACATTACAATACCAGGTACTTACACTTCTTTCTTCGAGATTTTTTGGAAAAAGAACAACTTCAGTGACATTTTGATTTCATTTAATTATTCACTCTTAATATTAGTTCTTCGCTTGTTCATTGCATGGTTAATGCCCGCTTCACACTTGCATTTTTAACAGCTCGAAGAAAAGCTATTCATAAAATGTGTTCATACTTGCGTTTCTTTATCGCTGAAGTAAAAATTTAATGTGATTTTTCATCAGCGATAAAAAAACATAAGTGTAAACACATTTTAAGAGCTTTTTTCCTCGGTGATAAAAATGCAAGTGTGAAATCAGCCTTAACCATCAATGAACAAGCGAAGAACGAATATTCAGAGTGAAAACTTCAATGAGATAAAAATGTCAACGAAGTTGTTCTGTTCCCACATTGTTTGCAAGGAAGAAGTGTAATTAAGTACCCTGTATTATAATGTCTACAATCATATTCTTTTTCCTTTTATTCACTGCTTTTTAGTAAGTAAAATCACAGAGTAAGCTCTAGGAATAACCTTCGCACAATGACAAAAATAATCACCTAAACACTTTGCTTACCTGTTCTTAAACTGTGTCCATTAAATTGAAATTGTTTTTTACCTGTCAATAGTACAATGGGAGGCGGAGAAAAAGAGACCATGATACAGTTTTTCTGTCCATTGGCTAACGATTTAAAAGCATTTGAAAAAGCGGAAATATTTTTGTGGCCCATACTGTATACGTCTCCATCGAAGGGAATGACGGAGACGTAACAATTTGATTAATATTCAATTCATACTTTTGAAAGATTTTAAAATAGAAAAACTATAATAAAATCCTAACATTGATCTGGGTGAGTTTTCCGAAGTTTATGTATTCGCGTAAATAAATGTTAAACAGAGAGCTAACGGAAATTGTATTCTGGCGTCCTGTTTCTACAGCAGCGAAGATTCAATTCTAGTAAAGTAAAGATTCATTTCTAGTAAAGTTAAGATTCAAACCTAGTAAAGTAAAGATTCAAACCTAGTAAAGTAAAGATTCAAATCTAGTAAAGTTCCTACCTCATGAAAGTTCCTACCTCATGAAAGTTCCTACCTCATGAAAGTTCCTACCTCATGAAAGTTCCTACCTCATGAAAGTTCCTACCTCATGAAAGTTCCTACCTCATGAAAGTTCCTACCTCATGAAAGTTCCTACCTCATGAAAGTTCCTACCTCATGAAAGTTCCTACCTCATGAAAGTTCCTACCTCATGAAAGTTCCTACCTCATGAAAGTTCCTACCTCATGAAAGTTCCTACCTCATGAAAGTTCCTACCTCATGAAAGTTCCTACCTCATAAAAGTTCCTACCTCATAAAAGTTCCTACCTCATAAAAGTTCCTACCTCATAAAAGTTCCTACCTCATAAAAGTTCCTACCTCATAAAAGTTCCTACCTCATAAAAGTTCCTACCTCATAAAAGTTCCTACCTCATAAAAGTTCCTACCTCATAAAAGTTCCTACCTCATAAAAGTTCCTACCTCATAAAAGTTCCTACCTCATAAAAGTTCCTACCTCATAACAGTTCCTACCTCATAACAGTTCCTACCTCATAAAAGTTCCTACCTCATAAAAGTTCCTACCTCATAAAAGTTCCTACCTCAAAAAAGTTCCTACCTCATAAAAGTTCCTACCTCATAAAAGTTCCTACCTCATAAAAGTTCCTACCTCATAAAAGTTCCTACCTCATAAAAGTTCCTACCTCATAAAAGTTCCTACCTCATAAAAGTTCCTACCTCATAAAAGTTCCTACCTCATAAAAGCTCCTACCTCAAAAAAGTTCCTACCCTATAAAAGTTCCTACCCTATAAAAGTTCCTACCCTATAAAAGTTCCTACCCTATAAAAGTTCCTACCCTATAAAAGTTCCTACCCTATAAAAGTTCCTACCCTATAAAAGTTCATTTCAAAAAATATCTATCTCATCCACTATAAAAATATATTTTGAGTAAAGCTTTTATGATCAAATCCTAATGAAACAATCTATGAACAAAATGATTATTGAAACTAAATCGGGTTAACAATAGGGATTTATTGAAAGAAAAAATATTTCAATCCGTCAAGCTTTAAGAGAATACCTGAGTTAAAATATTTAGTTACTTAATTACTAAAATACAAAAAAGTTTTTACATAACATTATATTTTATGAATGCATAAACGTTAACATTTGGTACAATTGGATTTTAAGAAAAAACGCGATATCCTTTACCTTTACGATAATTTTTAATTTACAATTTCGTCTGAATTAAAATAGAGCATTTAGTTTTTACACCTATCAATGAAATATATTAAAACATCAATTACGAATCTTAAGGATTTCTTCTTGTTCATGAACATCTTGTAATATACTACTTCTTCTTCTTCTTCTTCAGTATCCATGACGTCGCTTTCTGACGAATTGCTTAACTCATCATCGTCAAATTCACTCTTATTTTTAAGAATTTTTTCCATAATTCGTTCACGATCAGGTAATTCTTGAATTTCACCATCAGGTAATTCTTGAATTTCATCATCAGGCTGCCCTTGAACCTCACCATCAGGCTGCTCTTTAACCTCACCATCAGGCTGCTCTTTAACCTCACCATCAGGCTGCTCTTTAACCTCACCATCAGGCTGCTCTTTAACCTCACCATCAGGCTGCTCTTGAACCTCACCATCAGGCTGCTCTTGAACCTCACCATCAGGCTGCTCTTGAATTTCACCATCAGGCTGCTCTTGAATTTCACCATCAGGCTGCTCTTGAATCTCACCATCCGTCTGCCCTTGAATCTCACCATCCGTCTGCCCTTGAATCTCACCATCCGTCTGCCCTTGAATCTCACCATCCGTCTGCCCTTGAATCTCACCATCAGGCCTTGCCAACCTGAAAAGAATGATATTATATGTGAGCTAGATAAGGAAGAGCTGGGACAACGTCTTGGTAACAAAGAATTACACTGCCCTGACACCAAGTAATCACCCTGCCCTGACACCAAGTAATCACCCTGCCCTGACACCAAGTAATCACCCTGCCCTGACACCAAGTAATCACCCTGCCCTGACACCAAGTAATCACCCTGCCCTGACACCAAGTAATCACCCTGCCCTGACACCAAGTAATCACCCCGTCCTGACACCAAGTAATCACCCCGTCCTGACACCAAGTAATCACCCCGCCCTGACACCAAGTAATCACCCCGCCCTGACACCAAGTAATCACCCCGCCCTGACACCAAGTAATCACCCCGCCCTGACACCAAGTAATCACCCCGCCCTGACACCAAGTAATCACCCCGCCCTGACACCAAGTAATCACCCCGCCCTGACACCAAGTAATCACCCTGCCCAGAAATCGCAACACCCTGCCCAGAAATCGCAACACCCTGCCCAGAAATCGCAACACCCTGCCCAGAAATCGCAACACCCTGCCCAGAAATCGCAACACCCTGCCCAGAAATCGCAACACCCTGCCCAGAAATCGCAACACCCTGCCCAGAAATCGCAACACCCTGCCCAGAAATCGCAACACCCTGCCCAGAAATCGCAACACCCTGCCCAAAAATCGCAACACCCTGCCCAGAAATCGCAACACCCTGCCCAGAAATCGCAACACCCTGCCCAGAAATCGCAACACCATGCCCAGAAATCGCAACACCATGCCCAGAAATCGCAACACCCTGCCCAGAAATCGCAACACCCTGCCCAGAAATCGCAACACCCTGCCCAGAAATCGCAACACCCTGCCCAGAAATCGCAACACCCTGCCCAGAAATCGCAACACCCTGCCCAGAAATCGCAACACCCTGCCCAGAAATCGCAACACCCTGCCCAGAAATCGCAACACCCTGCCCTGAAATCGCAACACCCTGCCCTGAAATCGCAACACCCTGCCCTGAAATCGCAACACCCTGCCCTGAAATCGCAACACCCTGCCCTGAAATCGCAACACCCTGCCCTGAAATCGCAACACCCTGCCCTGAAATCGCAACACCCTGCCCTGAAATCGCAACACTCTGCCCTGAAATCGCAACACTCTGCCCTGAAATCGCAACACTCTGCCCTGAAATCGCAACACTCTGCCCTGAAATCGCAACACTCTGCCCTGAAATCGCAACACTCTGCCCTGAAATCGCAACACTCTGCCCTGAAATCGCAACACTCTGCCCTGAAATCGCAACACTCTGCCCTGAAATCGCAACACTCTGCCCTGAAATCGCAACACTCTGCCCTGAAATCGCACACTAACTAATCAACGATCAGCTTTATTTTCAATTGAATGAAATTATGGCATTATCATTGTAAGATTCGAAGCATAATAATTGTCTTTTAAAATAACTAAATAAGCCCGAACACTACAATTATTATAAATTAATTTCACTAAATACATCTATTCATTTTAAATTAACTTTTTAACAGATATCACACTTTCATTAAAATACATATATTTTAATGAACTTACTAAAAGGAATATGTAGCAGTATCGCAAATCGGTCTCACACTTAGATTACCAATTCCACTTTAAAAGTCCTTTAACCTAGGGTCACGCAGGTAAATTGCGATCCTTTATTTTTCAATTGCGGCGCTCTCAAGAGAGTCTGTAAAACATTCTAAACCGAAATTACATTAAAATGTTGCATAGATACCAAAAGAAGCGCAGTGCATGCTATAATTTATTAATTTAATTTTTTAACGTGTATTTTGAATGTATGATGTTTCTGTTGTAAGATACCGCAGTTTGTCAGTGTGCCGCAATTTACTTGCTTGAACCTATGAAAAATTAGAGATAACATACTATGAAAAGGGACAATTTATTTATTCATCATCCGATATTTTCATTTGAAATTAAATAAGTTAATCCAAAAATTTATAAAAAATTGATTTACGTTTTGGACATCATTCAAAAACACGATAATTTAAAAATGAAATTCCAATTATCGTTTCCTCCAGCCAATTAAAGAGTAATTACCAATTATTGGTAAAATGGTAGATAATATTAAAAGTATAATGACTGTTGATTGGTAATAAACGTTGCAGAAATCATGAACGGAACACATAGCGAGTGCTTCAATAGAGCAATCGTTAGGAAGACATCTTTATAGTCAGATATTTGATTCAAAACAGCAAAATTCGTTTATTCACAAATCTAAAACTATTACTATATATCACAAATAAATGAAAAATAATCTTCTACTCGAGTTTGTCAATGTATATCTTCCCTAAGGAAACAGTAAATAAATGGTTTTTTTTTAACACACTTACATATCGTTAATTCTTGAAAACTTGATATAGTTTCTTCTTGATCTTGACCCTCCTATTCTTCTATTCCGAGCCATAATTATAGTTAGACGCTCACACTACGGTGTCTTCTGATGGAATGAACATAGAAAAGTAACTGGTAGGTTGTTATCTACACACAGTTTCGGCTACATATTAGATATGGTAGTGACAATGAAGATATTTTTTGTCCGTCATCACAACAACACTTTAAATTCACATTTAAGGCAATTGAAGAGTGTAAAGTTATATAGATTGTTTAACTTATTGACATCATATGGATACATGAATACTGTAGATATTTTCATGTTTTGTTGAACATCAGTATGATTGAAAAAATATTGAACACGTAGTTGTAATGATATCATAAGTGCACTTACTACGACTTTCATCAATCTACTTACATGCATAGTAAATAAATTGAAAGTATACTAAGTACAATATTGGAACATCCGAAAAACTACTGAGACGTGAATGACATCATACATGGTTTTTCCATTTTTTTTTCTAAGAACTATGCTATTATTCAGTTAAATGTGCATTTTCATGGAAATTAACCTAAATAAAATTGTGATCTTATGACGTTTTACACTATATTCACTAATAATATTTTGCTTAATAGCCTTCAAATCTGCAGTAGAGTTATACTAAAGGTGACTGAAGGGTTTAAGACAATTTTGCATTTATCTGATTAAATGAGAATTTTCATGGAAAATTTCAGTCGTCAAAATGTGCTTAAACGATCAGGTTTATATGTTAGTTAAGGGTCATTCGAGTGTTTCATTGTAAGTTCAACCGTACAATAGGTTAGGTGCCAAACTGCCAACTTACAACCTGGTACCCATACATATATAGGTATTTGAAAAAATAGATTTTAACAAATTACATTTAAACTAGGGTAAATTACGAATAATAATCATACAAGAAAAATCGTTATTATAATTGATATTTTATTATATCTTTTTTTCTTATATAATAATAAATAATAATAATAACAATAGAGTTTATTTATGACCGAAGATGTGAAACTGACCGATAATTCGTAATTTACCCTAGAGGTACCTTAGGAGAAAAAAAAATGTATTCATAATCTTTGGACACAGCCTAGCTTTCTATAAAGAGTGAAATAATTTTATTTGTCTTTTTATACAAATATTATTTAAATTTTTCCTATATAATATTATGTAGATAATTTTTCTGTGGAATTTATTGCATTATACCATCCATAACCCGACACAGATGATGTATTTAAAGAAAACTTTACAAGACAAGCAAGTATTCCATGTACATTTTAGGGTTAATAGTTGATTATAACTCAACTGTTTTAACATGGAAGCTAACAAAAAATATTGTTCATCGACATATTCTATCTATTTACTTGGCTACACCTATATAATTCTCACTCACTTTTACAATACTTTTACATTTGCTTACATCGTTTCTGAAGACTGGAACAACTTGAATTCGAAACTTAGTATACTTGTCCATCTATTTACTATGCTTACAAGTACATAGACTTTTATATTTATATAAGCTACCCATTTTTTCTAAATAATACATTTATTTATCTACTTTATCACAGTCTTCATGATATTCATTATTTATCTCTTCGTGTACCATTTTACATATGAATTCTTGTAGCTGGTGTAGGACGAGTACGAACAGCAACTGTAAAACTGAAATTAAAGATCCCCTCCACTCTAATTTTTTTTATTTCTCTATGCATTAGAACTAATGTTACTGATAGTAAAACTGCAAACCATTTCAAATTAGGTCCTATAGTTTTATTATAAAATGTAATTTAAATTTTTTTCCCGTTCTTTCTACTACACCTCTGAATTTCAAGCAAAGAAAAAGCTCCCTTATTCGATAGGCTAACATGATCCGACAAAATCAAAACAATAACAAAGCTGATTGATAGATATCAATAGATATCATTGCTACCGGTACCGTATTGTCACTCAAGATGTTCTTTGTGTTAATCGAGTTACTTTGTAACAAACTAAAAAATGTTTGACAAAGACATCTGCCTACTTAATGAATGTTTTTTGATTAATTTGATTGAATTTCCATTTCAACGTGATACCACAGCACTCCTATTAGGTATTCGTACATTAACTTAAAATGTACTATAATTTGGAGAATTGAGTCAATTGAGCTTTGGTCTAATATTATACTTTGTATCTATATGACTTTATTTTTGACCAATATTCAATTTCCCATCATTCAGCATGCATTAGGGCTTAGGCTAATTCTTATGGCCTATTTTCTAACAACATATCATACAGACACTGAGACACAGATGTAAAGTAAGGTATGAACCAATTAAAGCTGTCTCAAACTATGGTGCAAACCCTGCCTTACTCAGATTTACTGTTACCTAACTTTAATATTATAGGTACATAGGCTCTAGCATCCATAATCCGCCTTTTCCGCGTAAGTTACGGTAGGTATTCTAAGATTCACTTTAATATTTATCGTAATAGTGTAGTTCTAAGACAATGGATCCATATAAAGAATTCAATTACCTAATTAATTATTTCTTACTAATCGTTTTCATATATCATAACATTTTCCGACATTGAGAACTGTTAATTTTTATACACTTTCTATTTGAACGCAGATCTGTGATTTGAAATTTTGAATAGGTATGCGCTATGTATATACGAACGAACATCCTACTCAAGTATACAAGAAAACATGAAATGCGAATATTTCTTATATAATTAATTGTGAACAGAAAACTTGATAGATTTAAATTCTGTTTACTGCGATATGTTATAAAACCTTAGCTCTACAAATTTAAAGCAAAACCAGATTTTTTTTAATTTAGAGTGGAGAGGACTTTTAATCATTTTCAACATGTTTTTATTTCTTTATTTATTTGGTGTCCGCTTCATAAGAATGAAGGGAATTTATTTTCAGTACAGGCATTTTGGTTCTTGTGAATCTACTACTTACATTTATTGATATATCGTTAGAATATTTAGACTCTCTAGCGGTCAATTTTGAGCTAGAATTATGAAACTCCTCCGAAAAAATCAGTATTTTATATAGGGTTGACAGACGTTCCGTCGAAAGACGTTTCGTCGTCAGGCAAAACATTTGGTCGAAAACATTGACAAACATTTGGTCGAAACTACGTTTCGTCGACAGGACGTTTCGTCAATAAGAAGTTTCGTCGACCATTTTTCGTCAAGAGGATATTAAAAAAAATTAATATTACAAAACTTGTACAATAACAAAATAAATAATCAAATTACAAGATAGAATAATGGTAATGAAGAAAACTATCAAATATATTTTTTAGTTTTTCTACTTCAATATTAAACCAGAACTACTCAATAGTATCAAATTTTTTAGAGTAATTTGAAAAATTCTATATGCAAGAATATACGTATCGTACCAAATGATGAAATCATTGAAAATTAAAGGAAAAAATCCACACACAAAGACATTCCTAAATTCAATTTTTTGTCTATCAGTAGCCTTGTGTCACAACTGCCTATTTGTATATTGTCGTGTTATCTTGCCATGTCTTCTCGAGAACTTTTAGATTATTAGTACAGTGATACTCCTGAGTTATGAAGTATTGGTTACTTCATAACTGAGAGCCACTTCATAACTCGTGTGCAGTGATAGTTTTCTGTGAAAAAAAAATAAAGAATTTTGGTCCTGAGGGATGACTATGACAAATTTTATTCTTATTTGGATGTGGACTAAATTTTATACAAAATTGGGGTAATGAGACAAATTTAGGTAAATATTGTTGAAAATCAAAATAGCAACTCATTATTGTACAAAATTAATATATATCTCTCATGGTACTAAAGATTTATGCCTAAATTTAAATCATTAATCATTTTTTTATCATTATGTATGCCTTTGTTCAAACAAGTAAGAATTTCTTGTTTTTGTTTAATTTTAAGTGATTTCTTTTTCTTGTTTTCTTTGTTTCCATTATCTTAGATAGGAATACAATTTCTGATAAGATAAAAATAAGATTAATTCATAGAAGTTTGTTATATTTCACTAATTTTATTCCACAGGATATTCACATCATAACAAGTCCAAAAAAGAATTGGTAGAAGTGAAAAATGAATTGGCACAAGTGAAAGTCAATACATATTGCAGAAGTGAAAAGTAAAATTGCAAGCAAAAGTAATAATTACAATATAGAATATTTTTCAATGAAAATTATAGTCTCAATCTAATAGTGGGTTTTTGTAATCTTCTCCACCAGATACTACCATATTATTAGATAATACTCTATTATAGGATAATACTATATTATTGAATAATACCCAATTATAGGACAATACTCAATTATTGGTAGTATCCTATAAAGGCTGCTTCACACATCACCGATATCAGTCCGGGACGTCACCTTTCAGTGATTTTTTATAACTGCGAGGAGCTGGTACTGTGTGAATATATCCGTTGAAATTAATGTAACGATACATTTTTTCACTGACACCGAATCACTGAGAGGAGAGTGACTGACGGATCCCGGTGATGTGTGAAGTAGCCTTTATTTGGTACTTTTCTATAAATGGGTAATATTTTATAATTGGGCACTATCCTAGAATTGGGTTTATCCTATAATTGAGTAGTACCTTACAATTGAGTATTACCCTATAATTGAGTATTATCCTATAATTTAGTATTATCCTATAATTGTGTATTATCCTACAATTGGGTATTTTCCTATAATTGAGTGTTATTCTATGGAAGAGTAATATCTTATAATATGGTATGTCTGATGGAGAAGATTGCAAAAACCCACTATTGGATTAAAATTGCTTGTCATACTTGCAATTTTCATTTTCACTTCTGCAATATGACTTTCAATTATGCCAATTCATTTTTCACTTTTGCCAATTCCTTTATGACTTCTGCCAATAAATTATTCACTTCTGCCAACTTCACTTGTAAAAGGTGTAGTTATACCTCAAGTAGTAACGCTTTCTATGATTTAAACAAAGAAAACTACTTCATAAATCAGGAACATTTCATAATTCAGGTCGTTCATTACTCGGATGCTTCATATAAAAAAACTTCATAACTAATACAGTAGAACTCCTCTACAGAGAACTACGAATAGTTCATTAAAGAAAGTTAGTTCATTATACGTGTCTACACAAAATATGTTTACAACAGTCTTCAAAATTCAAGTATTTCACTTTCACTCAAACCATATAAGGGGGTTAATAATGAGACAGACTCGAATTATAGTTTAGTAGAAGCTGTACTTTTGGGAAAGTTGTTCAAAATTTACATCATTTTCTAGTTTTTAATTAAATCACATTTTTCTTGTAAACTTTAAAGCATTTCTTCTTTTAATATTTGAATTCATTAGACACATGTAATTCACCAATATTTTTAAAGGTACTTACATGTTATGTAATGAAACATTAATGATATTATTATACAGGCTGTTCTTTTAAAAATATGATTTCATTACACAGGGTACACAATTTCTCATAAATAAACTAAAACATATCTATTTTTGAATCAATTACAGTTGTCATAGTGTGATGTCTAACTTGATAGGAAGTAGATCTATACATGTGAGATTCCTGGACATTGCGCTGTAGGCAGAGCGAAAAAGCATATTTCAATCCTATGAAATTGGCCTAACCATGATGATAGCGTAGATGATGATAAGGTAACAAATGACAGCGGAAACCATATATTTGGAAGTGAACGGACATGCCATATTTCAGGTAATGTTAATTAGTCTAAGAATCTCATTCACATTTGAAATATATCTGCGATAAAATGTTTCAACGACTATACTGTAACTCAAAATTTTCAATTGTTAGAATCAATTCACCATTCTTTCTAATTTAAATGAAGTCAAATATATTATACTTTCGATTCAATCTCTTTTCTTGATTATGCTTGCGAATTATAATTCCTGGATAAACTTTTATTTGTGAACTAAACCACATATTAATTTAATGTAGATACAATGTTAGTTGAAGCTGCATATTTCCTAAGTTTTATGTTTCTCTTTCTCTTGTCCGTTTTCTTGTTCATTGAGAAATGATAATGGAGACTGGGTGACTGAATACACTGCCTTTTCAGTTTATTCTTGTGTGTAAATAACTAATTTCATTGTAGTGGTTATGGGAGAGTTTTAACCACGCAACCTTAGATAATAAATAAGTTTTTTTTCAGAAGTTTTAGCGGATCTCTCGGATAGTACCACTGGGAAGTGACAACACTTCGATATGATAATAGTTCACTTTCAACATACACGTATGTCGTGTAGCAGGTTTTAAGATCAAAGGAATTCTTATAATGTTTATTCATACATAGAAAGCAAATTTACAACATTGAAATGAATATAGAACAGACTAGTTTTAAAAGTAGTCACTTGAATGGAAAAATTTCCTAAACTACCAAAAAAATTATATTATAGAAATATTTACTCAAGAGATCAATACATAGTTACATAATTCAGATATAACAATGAAAAACGTAACAAACTATTGAAACAATATCTCTTTCGAATATGTTATATATTCTCATGAAAAACATTCTTCTTATTATTCAAATAAATTCTTTTATGTTCTGCAATTTAAGAACAGACAATAGAAAATTTGTTAACTATCCACACTCATTCACTACACAATTCCTTTGCTTATAGGGCTATTATATGATTAGAATTACTAATTAGACTCACATAAAAATAGTATTTATTGATCGAAGTATAATTCCAGTAATAGAAAGAGTATATTTTTCACATCAAAAGTATTTTTTTATAATAATAATATGCTTTGTATTTTTTATGCTCCAGATAGTTTTCAAACTATAAACACATTGTCACAACCCTAGTAATGAATAAAGTCAATAAATTTACCTACCGAATTATAAATTGCAGTAACTGAATGCTGCAAATAGAACAAACCGGCCAATTATCAATAAGTCAAATCTAGTGTCGTCCGCAATCTAGTGTCGTCCGCAATCTAGTGTCGTCCGCAATCTAGTGTCGTCCGCAATCTAGTGTCGTCCGCAATCTAGTGTCGTCCGCAATCCAGAGTCGTCCGCAATCCAGAGTCGTCCGCAATCCAGAGTCGTCCGCAATCCAGAGTCGTCCGCAATCCAGAGTCGTCCGCAATCCAGAGTCGTCCGCAATCCAGAGTCGTCCGCAATCCAGAGTCGTCCGCAATCCAGAGTCGTCCGCAATCCAGAGTCGTCCGCAATCCAGAGTCGTCCGCAATCCAGAGTCGTCCGCAATCCAGAGTCGTCCGCAATCCAGAGTCGTCCGCAATCCAGAGTCGTCCGCAATCCAGAGTCGTCCGCAATCCAGAGTCGTCCGCAATCCAGAGTCGTCCGCAATCCAGAGTCGTCCGCAATCCAGAGTCGTCCGCAATCCAGAGTCGTCCGCAATCCAGAGTCGTCCGCAATCCAGAGTCGTCCGCAATCCAGAGTCGTCCGCAATCCAGAGTCGTCCGCAATCCAGAGTCGTCCGCAATCCAGAGTCGTCCGCAATCCAGAGTCGTCCGCAATCCAGAGTCGTCCGCAATCCAGAGTCGTCCGCAATCCAGAGTCGTCCGCAATCCAGAGTCGTCCGCAATCCAGAGTCGTCCGCAATCCAGAGTCGTCCGCAATCCAGAGTCGTCCGCAATCCAGAGTCGTCCGCAATCCAGAGTCGTCCGCAATCCAGAGTCGTCCGCAATCCAGAGTCGTCCGCAATCCAGAGTCGTCCGCAATCCAGAGTCGTCCGCAATCCAGAGTCGTCCGCAATCCAGTGTCGTCCGCAATCCAGTGTCGTCCGCAATCCAGTGTCGTCCGCAATCCAGTGTCGTCCGCAATCCAGTGTCGTCCGCAATCCAGTGTCGTCCGCAATCCAGTGTCGTCCGCAATCCAGTGTCGTCCGCAATCCAGTGTCGTCCGCAATCCAGTGTCGTCCGCAATCCAGTGTCGTCCGCAATCCAGTGTCGTCCGCAATCCAGTGTCGTCCGCAATCCAGTGTCGTCCGCAATCCAGTGTCGTCCGCAATCCAGTGTCGTCCGCAATCCAGTGTCGTCCGCAATCCAGTGTCGTCCGCAATCCAGTGTCGTCCGCAATCCAGTGTCGTCCGCAATCCAGTGTCGTCCGCAATCCAGTGTCGTCCGCAATCCAGTGTCGTCCGCAATCCAGTGTCGTCCGCAATCCAGTGTCGTCCGCAATCCAGTGTCGTCCGCAATCCAGTGTCGTCCGCAATCCAGTGTCGTCCGCAATCCAGTGTCGTCCGCAATCCAGTGTCGTCCGCAATCCAGTGTCGTCCGCAATCCAGTGTCGTCCGCAATCCAGTGTCGTCCGCAATCCAGTGTCGTCCGCAATCCAGAGTCGTCCGCAATCCAGAGTCGTCCGCAATCCAGAGTCGTCCGCAATCCAGAGTCGTCCGCAATCCAGAGTCGTCCG
>CANNZV010001162.1:0-114925 GCA_947561585.1 Caprella mutica | reverse complement strand
CGTCCGCAATCCAGTGTCGTCCGCAATCCAGTGTCATCCGCAATCCAGTGTCATCCGCAATCCAGTGTCATCCGCAATCCAGTGTCATCCGCAATCCAGTGTCGTCCGCAATCCAGTGTCGTCCGCAATCCAGTGTCGTCCGCAATCCAGTGTCGTCCGCAATCCAGTGTCGTCCGCAATCCAGTGTCGTCCGCAATCCAGTGTCGTCCGCAATCCAGTGTCGTCCGCAATCCAGTGTCGTCCGCAATCCAGTGTCGTCCGCAATCCAGTGTCGTCCGCAATCCAGTGTCGTCCGCAATCCAGTGTCGTCCGCAATCCAGTGTCGTCCGCAATCCAGTGTCGTCCGCAATCCAGTGTCGTCCGCAATCCAGTGTCGTCCGCAATCCAGTGTCGTCCGCAATCCAGTGTCGTCCGCAATCCAGTGTCGTCCGCAATCCAGTGTCGTCCGCAATCCAGTGTCGTCCGCAATCCAGTGTCGTCCGCAATCCAGTGTCGTCCGCAATCCAGTGTCGTCCGCAATCCAGTGTCGTCCGCAATCCAGTGTCGTCCGCAATCCAGTGTCGTCCGCAATCCAGTGTCGTCCGCAATCCAGTGTCGTCCGCAATCCAGTGTCGTCCGCAATCCAGTGTCGTCCGCAATCCAGTGTCGTCCGCAATCCAGTGTCGTCCGCAATCCAGTGTCGTCCGCAATCCAGTGTCGCCCGCAATCCAGTGTCGCCCGCAATCCAGTGTCGCCCGCAATCCAGTGTCGCCCGCAATCCAGTGTCGCCCGCAATCCAGTGTCGCCCGCAATCCAGTGTCGTCCGCAATCCAGTGTCGTCCGCAATCCAGTGTCGTCCGCAATCCAGTGTCGTCCGCAATCCAGTGTCGTCCGCAATCCAGTGTCGCCCGCAATCCAGTGTCGTCCGCAATCCAGTGTCGTCCGCAATCCAGTGTCGTCCGCAATCCAGTGTCGTCCGCAATCCAGTGTCGTCCGCAATCCAGTGTCGTCCGCAATCCAGTGTCGTCCGCAATCCAGTGTCGTCCGCAATCCAGTGTCGTCCGCAATCCAGTGTCGTCCGCAATCCAGTGTCGTCCGCAATCCAGTGTCGTCCGCAATCCAGTGTCGTCCGCAATCCAGTGTCGTCCGCAATCCAGTGTCGTCCGCAATCCAGTGTCGTCCGCAATCCAGTGTCGTCCGCAATCCAGTGTCGTCCGCAATCCAGTGTCGTCCGCAATCCAGTGTCGTCCGCAATCCAGTGTCGTCCGCAATCCAGTGTCGTCCGCAATCCAGTGTCGTCCGCAATCCAGTGTCGTCCGCAATCCAGTGTCGTCCGCAATCCAGTGTCGTCCGCAATCCAGTGTCGTCCGCAATCCAGTGTCGTCCGCAATCCAGTGTCGTCCGCAATCCAGTGTCGTCCGCAATCCAGTGTCGTCCGCAATCCAGTGTCGTCCGCAATCCAGTGTCGTCCGCAATCCAGTGTCGTCCGCAATCCAGTGTCGTCCGCAATCCAGTGTCATCCGCAATCCAGTGTCGTCCGCAATCCAGTGTCGTCCGCAATCCAGTGTCGTCCGCAATCCAGTGTCGTCCGCAATCCAGTGTCGTCCGCAATCCAGTGTCGTCCGCAATCCAGTGTCGTCCGCAATCCAGTGTCGTCCGCAATCCAGTGTCGTCCGCAATCCAGTGTCGTCCGCAATCCAGTGTCGTCCGCAATCCAGTGTCGTCCGCAATCCAGTGTCGTCCGCAATCCAGTGTCGTCCGCAATCCAGTGTCGTCCGCAATCCAGTGTCGTCCGCAATCCAGTGTCGTCCGCAATCCAGTGTCGTCCGCAATCCAGTGTCGTCCGCAATCCAGTGTCGTCCGCAATCCAGTGTCGTCCGCAATCCAGTGTCGTCCGCAATCCAGTGTCGTCCGCAATCCAGTGTCGTCCGCAATCCAGTGTCGTCCGCAATCCAGTGTCGTCCGCAATCCAGTGTCGTCCGCAATCCAGTGTCGTCCGCAATCCAGTGTCGTCCGCAATCCAGTGTCGTCCGCAATCCAGTGTCGTCCGCAATCCAGTGTCGTCCGCAATCCAGTGTCGTCCGCAATCCAGTGTCGTCCGCAATCCAGTGTCGTCCGCAATCCAGTGTCGTCCGCAATCCAGTGTCGTCCGCAATCCAGTGTCGTCCGCAATCCAGTGTCGTCCGCAATCCAGTGTCGTCCGCAATCCAGTGTCGTCCGCAATCCAGTGTCGTCCGCAATCCAGTGTCGTCCGCAATCCAGTGTCATCCGCAATCCAGTGTCATCCGCAATCCAGTGTCATCCGCAATCCAGTGTCATCCGCAATCCAGTGTCATCCGCAATCCAGTGTCATCCGCAATCTAGTGTCATCCGCAATCTAGTGTCATCCGCAATCTAGTGTCATCCGCAATCTAGTGTCGTCCGCAATCTAGTGTCGTCCGCAATCTAGTGTCGTCCGCAATCTAGTGTCGTCCGCAATCTAGTGTCGTCCGCAATCTAGTGTCGTCCGCAATCTAGTGTCGTCCGCAATCTAGTGTCGTCCGCAATCTAGTGTCGTCCGCAATCTAGTGTCGTCCGCAATCTAGTGTCGTCCGCAATCTAGTGTCGTCCGCAATCTAGTGTCGTCCGCAATCTAGTGTCGTCCGCAATCTAGTGTCGTCCGCAATCTAGTGTCGTCCGCAATCTAGTGTCGTCCGCAATCTAGTGTCGTCCGCAATCTAGTGAAGTTTCTGTCTAATCCACTAGAAAAATATATTTTATAGAAAGTTCACGATCAAATCATAGGGAAATAATATTTAATTTAGATGGATCATTGAAAAAATCTGGTTGACGATAAGGATTTATTGAAATATTAAATTACTTCAATTCGTCAAGCTCTTCTTGTATAATTTCGGAGCTAAAATATATAGTTAATTACAAATATACAATACGATTTACTTTAAATCATCATTTATAAATGCATAAGGTATACAACAGTTACTAAAGGATCCTAAAAGAAGTAAAACTAATTCCTTTACCATTTAAAAGTATTAAAATTTCATTTACAGTTTCGTCCCAATTACAAAATATATTTTATTTTTTCTTCCTAATAATAAGAAATCATTATATTTAATTGGAACATTTATTATAATTCTGAAGGTTTTCCTCTTGTTCCTCTTCTTCAGTTTCCGTGTCAACGCTTTCAGAGGATTTGACAAACTCGACATCGTTATTTTCAATCCTAATTTGATGATTTTTTTCCATAATTCCTTCACGATCTGGTCGTCCTTGAATCTCCCCATCAGGTCGTCCTTGAATCTCCCCATCAGGTCGTCCTTGAATCTCCCCATCAGGTCGTCCTTGATTCTCCCCATCAGGTCGTCCTTGATTCTCCCCATCAGGTCGTCCTTGATTCTCCCCATCAGGTCGTCCTTGATTCTCCCCATCAGGTCGTCCTTGATTCTCCCCATCAGGTCGTCCTTGATTCTCCCCATCAGGTCGTCCTTGATTCTCCCCATCAGGTCGTCCTTGATTCTCCCCATCAGGTCGTCCTTGATTCTCCCCATCAGGTCGTCCTTGATTCTCCCCATCAGGTCGTCCTTGATTCTCCCCATCAGTTTGTCCTTGATTCTCCCCATCAGTTTGTCCTTGATTCTCCCCATCAGTTTGTCCTTGATTCTCCCCATCAGTTTGTCCTTGATTCTCCCCATCAGTTTGTCCTTGATTCTCCTAATCAGTTTGTCCTTGATTCTCCCCATCAGTTTGTCCTTGATTCTCCCCATCAGTTTGTCCTTGATTCTCCCCATCAGGTTGTCCTTGATTCTCCCCAACAGGTTGTCCTTGATTCTCCCCATCAGGTAGTTCTTGAATCACTTTATCAGGTAGTTCTTGAATCACTTTATCAGGTAGTTCTTGAATCACTTTATCAGGTAGTTCTTGAATCACTTTATCAGGTAGTTCTTGAATATCCCCATCACTTATAATATTCTGAATGCTCGATCCCCTCACAGCTTCTGTAAATTTTGTTCGACACTGGGGACAGGAATGCCTTGAAATAAAAGGGAAATTAGTTATAATCAAAAATTTGGTCCCGACCAGAGTCCCGATTATTTAGTGTCCAAAAAATTTGGCTTTATAAGATAATGGCATTGTATTATAAGAATAAAATGTAGACTTAAATCCAAATTGGATGTATCTTTTCTCTCATCATTTCACAATATCAAACTTTCAAGATCAATCACACAAAATTTAGGGAAAAACTTCAAATAATTTTACCTAGTGAAACCCTATAATCATTAGATTACTTACCAAGCGTTTGTCTCTAATTCAAACCATATTATCAAACAAGACTCGCAGAAATGGTGCGGACATCCCAGGAATAGCAAGAAGTTATTATCAGAAGTATATTCCTCGTAACATATAATGCACCCATTACTAAAGTCGGGTGAATTAGTATCTAATATGGAAAGCTTCTCCTTCCACCTTGTTCTAGTTTCTTCTGAAACGTCATCAATGACTACTGGAGGACGTTCGTTATTGATATTGTTACGGTTACCTGCCATCTGTTGAATTATTCTAGAAATTTCCAACCGTCCCTCCGCAATCAGCGATGAGATACTGAAAAGAATGAGATATGTTATGAGTAAGCTATATGAGAAAGAGCTGGAATAAAGTCTTGATAAAAAAGAATTACCCTACATTTGAAAATCCCGTACACTCCCAGCCAATCACCATCCACACACACTCCCAGCCAATCACCATCCACACACACTCCCAGCCAATCACCATCCACACACACTCCCAGCCAATCACCATCCACACACACTCCCAGCCAATCACCATCCACACACACTCCCAGCCAATCACCACCCACACACACTCCCAGCCAATCACCACCCACACACACTCCCAGCCAATCACCACCCACACACACTCCCAGCCAATCACCACACACACACACTCCCAGCCAATCACCACACACACACACACTCCCAGCCAATCACCACACACACACACACACTCCCAGCCAATCACCACACACACACACACACACTCCCAGCCAATCACCACACACACACACACACTCCCAGCTAATCCCCACCCACACTCCTACACGAACAGCTGATTTATTAATTGAATTATAAAATGTCATTATAACTGTTGGTTTAAAATCAAAATTTGTTTCAAAAATAACAATAAACCCACACACTTCAATTATTGTAAATAAATTTGCTCTTAGTACATCTTTACGTTTTAAATTTAACTTTTGTCACACTTTCATAAAAAATATATATTGAAAGAAGAACCTAAAGGAAAACATTGTAGGATCGCATATCCGTTTCAAACTAATATTAACTATTCCACTTTAAAAGAGAAAAAATAACTAATTCAATTATAAATGAATATTTAACTACCTATCAATTACTTGAATGTATGAAAAATTCCTATAAAAGAGGACCATTTACATCTTTCTTCTTTTAATTTGAAAGAAAATATATTAATCCAAAAATTAATTACACTAATTTGAACGAAAATTAATATTTTTTTTACATTTTTGACATTTATAAGCATTGATCTAAGTTTTAAAGATTATTCAAAAACACAATAATTGGATTTCTTTCGTTAAAATGACAATATTTTTCATTAATAACAAAAACATGTTATTCGAATTTAAATTTTCTTTTCGTCTAGCTAAGTAAGGAACAATTACTAGCTAAGTAGTAGATATCATTAGCAGTATAATGGCTATGAAATGGTAATAAAGGATGCAGTAATCATGAATGTAACACCTAGCAAGTGTTTTTATATCGTGACCCATGATATAACTACTCTATAAGGTACGCTCGCAGAAGAGACTAAATTGAGTTTCTTCACATAAAGAATTTTTACGAAAATTACGAATATGTCATCTTATTTTGTCCAAAATACTTATTTACACCTTCTTACAATTATTTTTATTTCGTATATTTACATGTTTTTGGGATGGCAATATAGGGTCAAACAGGTAAATTGCGGCACACTCACTAACTTCGGCCTTTAACAACAGAACATCATAGCTTCAAAACACTCGTTAAAAACTTAAATTGATAAGTTGTAGCATGCACTGTACTTCTTTTGATAGTTATGCAACATTTTAATGTATTTCGATTCAGAATGTTTTAGACTCTTTGTAGAGGGCCGCAATTTACCTGCTTGACCCTATATTGCCATACCAAATACATGTAAATATTCGAAATAAAAATAATTGTAAGAAGGTAAATAAGTATTTTAGACAAGATAAGATAACATTCGTAATTCTCGTAAAATTCCTTATGTGAATGACATGAAAATGGTATGTAGTAAGCTGTATTTATCTATCATTAAATATAAACAAAATAGCATGGTAAAGCCTCACTTCTATGACGTCACAAAATACTCCCGCACGGTTGTTGGGGTTTGGGGAGAATCTGCGCGCGAGCATACCTGTTAAAAGTTATTATATCATGATCGTGACCATTAAGAAGACATCTTTACAGTCAGATATGATTCAAAACTACACTTAGTTTATCCACAAATCTTATATTAATCACAAATTAACGAAAAATAATCTTGTACTCGAGTTTGTCAATGAAATTCTTCTCTAAGAAAACAGTAAATAAATATATTTTGTATTTACACACTCACTATTCGCTAAGGCTTGGTAGCTCATTCAGAGTCATAATTATAGTTTGATGTTCACACTTCGATGTCTTCTGATAGAATGAACATAGAAAAGTAACTGGGATCTTGTCATCTACATATACTGGTTGTGACAATAAATATTCGTTTTGTACGCCATCACATTAACACTTTAAATTCACATTTAAAGCAATTGATGTGTGTGAAATTATATACGTAGACTGTTATATGGAAACATGAATAGATATTTTCATGTTTCGTTGATCACCAGCATGATTGAATAGACTTTTGTGCACGCAGTTGTAGTATTTGCACAACTGCACTTACTACGACTTTCATGTATTTTGTAGATACTTACAAAAACATAGAACATTGCTTCAAAATAATTTAATTATCTACTTTATTTTACTCTACGTTCCTAGTGAAGAAAACATTTAATAATAATTTTCGACGACGTGTGTTTATTTCTTTATTTATTTAGTGTCTGCTTCATAAGAATGATATGATTTTTTTTAGAAGAGGCCTTTTCGTATGCATAGTTTTAATGTATTATCGCTGAAAAAATGAACGAGGTCACTTTGAATTTTAGAGAGTATGCAAGTCACGTAAAGGTTATGAAGCAGAACCAACTGCAATGGTGTAGGTACCCAACAAACATATGAATGTCGATTCGATGCCGTTTGCTGTCGAATTCGTAGCGCTAACGGTGGTTATCGACTTAGACACCATTTCGACTCATAGTAGATATCGGAATGACTGTTTCTAAATGATATCTGAATTTACACATCGAGTAGAAACACGAAAACCGATACATGGTTTTAACAGCAGCATCTTGACGTCGGCATGTCTGTTTCCAAACGATATCTGAATTTATACTTCAACCAGAAGTGCGAAAACAGATACGTAGTTTTAAAATAATAGTTTCAAATTTTGAAATTCATTTTCTTCTTATCTTCCTGTTTTATAATACGTAAAGAAATGCAGGAATTATTTCTATTCAATTTGATCGTACCTTTCTATAACGTAGTGCTCCCTTTAAAATTAATACACTTATAACTAATAAGGGACTACGGCAGTTGTAAAGGTACGACAAGGCATTGGCACGCTAGTGCGATTGTACAATGGATCAACGTTAAGTAAGCGATATTGGAACATCGGTTGTTGAACAGTGTTCCTCCAGCACTGTGAGAATGAAATGGATAGCCAATCAAGTGATTTTTCGATGGCCAGTGCATTTATTGTTATGAATCTATTCTAAACTGCTTATTTTAAATAAGCCCCGAGGGGTTCTTGAAGCTGTCTTTGGTGAATAGAAGAGAAGTGGGGTGGCGTCCCTTGGGACCCAAACTGTTGTAATTTGGATTATGTATTGTCTATTTTATGTTTATCATGTTTTTAACTCTTCATACAGTTTTAGAGGATAGCGCTAGGGTTACGCTCCACAATTACGTACGAGGTCTTAGATTTTGTGTTATGTAGGCTCGTAGACTTCATTTACTATTACCTCTTCATTTTCATCTTCCATCCTTGGGTGCAGCCACCGGTGCTTGTGACCATTTTTGTCACATTCCTCGGTAAGTGACAGCATTCACGTAGTTTTTCAGCATCCATGAGCGTCGTGACTTTGTCCATGGAGCCACTTTCCTTTCTGACTGCTTCTTCCAGCCGCTTCTATTTATTTTCCTTTTGACGTCAGAGACATGGCCTTTGGTTCCGAAGCAGACGTTAAACCTATACTAAACGTAAATAATTAAAAGTTGATGGGATATTTAACATGTTCTATTTTAGAGTACATTCTGTGTTATCGGACGGTTCCACATTTTCGAATATGTAAGATATAAATATATTAATTATCATTATTCAATTCTTACTTAAATTGGTATCCATGATACCAGTATGTAGAATACAAGTTTAGAAATAAAAATCAATACCTAAATAATTTTTCTACGTAAAATGCGGAAACCCATATCCGATAACTTGAACTTTCACCTAGTGCCAAAAGCTGCAAATGAGACGATTAAAATTCAGTGATTCACATTATAGATAATTAAACTTAGAGTTGTAATCGAACTCATTAAATCTATATTTAATGATCATTATTTAACTTTTATTTCAATTGGTATCATACCTTCAGCTATTAAATTAAATTGTAGTTAAATAATAATAATTATATTTTCCTTTATCACGTGTTCGAAAATATAGACCCTATTAATAACTTGGAACATAAATCCTACTGCTAAAAATATTTCACAGAACACAAAATTCCTGTTTGTTCAATGTAACACAATTATATAAGTCAAAATACCAAACTAATTACTCAACTATTATGACATATATTTACTGAGTGAGAGTTAATCTATGGTCAAATTTTAATTAATGCATTCATTTCTTTGAACTTTCATCACACAGCTTTCATCTGTATTCTAAATCGAAGCCTCAAAACATTTTCTTTAATTTGAACTCAAAGAGAACGAAATTTTGTAAGGAGTTACACACAGAGAAATCGAAACATATTTTAAAGAAAAACTATTTTCTTTAATTTATTTTCTTTGGTTGAAAGTGTTACTAGAGCTTTAGATTGAAGAAAGTAGCTTTCTTTGGATGCATTTTGATGCATATTTCTTTCCTATTAACCTTTTATTTATTTCTCTTAAAGCTTTTCACTGATGAGACGAATATTTCTTTGTTACAAATCTGTTCTGTTATTGTCTCAAATCGAAATATTGCTTTGAAATTTTCGCGGGCTTTTCTGAAGTGAGCGTCATATCATTAAGTTCGTTGAAGTGATCAAGGTAGGTTCTCAGTTAGTTGCTCAGTTATGAATCCTTTCGCATATAAATTAAATATTTTCATTTATTTATATAATTATACTGAATTATTAGTTGGCAAAGCATAGTTTTTAGAACTTGGTCAGCATTTTTCCTTTAATTATAAATGTTAATACTGGTAACTAGGTATTCATTCATAGGTTCACAGTGTCCTGCTACCTATTTACTTGAGAAATTTAAATGCTATTTCATAGGTGACTTCTTCCTTTCATTACCCTTTAGTAATGAACTAGGCTAACGTAAGTTACAACTTAACTGAAAATCTATCTCACTGCGCCTGAAATAAGTTAGGTACCTAGGTAGTTTTATATCCCAGCCCTACCTACTCTTATTGTTTATTTACCTAACCTAACTATACCTAATCGCTATTTGTTCTTATTGTAATGTTTACCTTAACTAGTAGTACTATCAATTATTCAATATATTGTATGTAATGACTTAAAGTTTGTTAACTACCTAACTTAGGCTAAGTAGAGTTCAGTTAAGATTGTGGCTCCAGTGTTTCAAAGTGCCAGTCTGCAAAATTTGGAACATTTTTCAAAGAGTTTCTGAGGTGAACCTGAACAATATCTTAGGGATGTTTTAGAACCATTGAAGAATATCTTTAATTGAATCCTATGTTACCATTAATTTAGCTGAAGTATTTTTTATATACTCAAAATTTCAGAGAGATAATCAGTGATAATTTTTGAATTTTCATCTGAGAGTAACTATCACAAATTTAAATCACCAAAAGTCATATGGTCACATTATTCAGAGCAGGGTAATATATTTCTAAACTTAGTGATAATTTAAAAAATCTGAAATTTCATTATTTTAGCTCCCAAGTTACCTATATAAAATAAAATTTTGAATTAAAAATGGGTGGATATGTTTACAAAGAAAAAAAAACTATTTACTTTGAATCAATATAAATTAAATTACCTATTGCTCTTAAACTTCTACCTAATAGCTACTTATAAGGCTATTAATGATTTGATAAGATCTAATTTATATTTGAAAATTTGAAGATACCTAATTCTTAGGAATTTCTAAGCCAATCTGTTGAAACTGGTAAAAGTGTTCAAAATCGCAGAGATTACTTTTTTGTGTTTATATGATTAATATTGGAATCATCAGCTCCCAAAATCAAAAATCAATGATAATAATTAAATATCACACAGATGCTGATGCAGAGTAGCTCTCCAGATTTATTTTTCCTAACCAAATTATTGGCAATTACTTGGCTAGGATTCTCATACTCTATTAGTTGGGGAAATTGTCACAATTGAGATAGTTATATAACTTATATTTCCTCTCAGTCCTTTGTAGAATATGGGATATTTTAAAAACCTCTTCAACAAATAGTGAAATAATTCATTTGTTTTCAATTTCTTTTAAATTAATTAAGTTGCCTGAGTCCTGAAATTTAATGTTTGATGCAGTAAATGTCTTTAAATTATATGAAATGAAGTTAACTTTGTTTAAACCTTTAATTTTTATTTTCAGGTGGAACTTCACTGCATTATATCTACAGAAAAAGACTGACCATATTCACACAGGTGGGAGAAAGCGCACTGAACTTTATTCTAAAGTCTTGAAAAGGATAAAAGTTTCTAAGAGGACACAAAAATTTCGGATCAACTGTTCAGGTGTGTTATAGCTACCTATACCTGAGCCAACTTATTCAATACATTAGGATCTATTATTGTATATGATATATGAAACAGTTAATTTAAAGTGATTTTTTTTCTACAGAGGATGAATATCAAGTTCATATATTCTGGAGGTATGCTTCGTCTATAGCTGGAGGAGATCAAGAATAGGGTGAATGTGTGGAGACATATATCTTCTGAATGGGAAGATGATCTTATGCTTCTGCTGAGTGTAATTTCATTGCTATATTATTTTAATATATTGCATATAAAACTTCATTTATGTTATTTCTTCCCCAATCTATCTACAAAACTATCTTCAAAGAAAGAAATATTTATTGTAAAGCATGTAAGTCTTTAGAAAGAAGAACCACTTTGTTAGTATAAAAGAAATTATTACTTTTTAATAAATATACATTATATTAGAGTGAAAGAAAGCTCTATTATATGTAAAGAATATTTATATTATAAATAAAGATACTAATTCATTGGTTTAAATAAATATTACTTTATATTAAATCTTTGATGCATTTATAATAAAGAAAGATACATTTATTGCAAAGAAAACATTTATTCTATTCAATGAAAAGTTTTCTTTATGGAGAAGAAATAAAATATTTCTCCTAAACCACTCCTAGATTTGAAATAAATATCTAATTTTATTTGTTACAAAGAAAATTCTAAAATTTAAATCGTATTTTTTATTGACTCGAAGAAAAGAAATCTTATATGTGAATAAAATTTTTATTTGTCCCAAAACTAGAACATTTCTTTACCAGAAAGAAAATAGTTAATTAATGCATATATAAACTGACTTTTTTCTTTGGGAGAAAGAAAAAATTTTCTGTGTGTACAATTATATAAAAATTTGACCAACTCATTACTATTTGTAATAAGAATAAGTTGTGATTTTGGTTATAAAAGCTATGTGCTCCTACAACAATGGTTGGATGAGGTATGGAAAGGGTCGACCGGCAGAGGCAACCCATTCAATGTTTTCGCTCTTTGTTTATAAGAGTTGCTGTTTGGGATTCTGGGATCAAAATCTCTCAATGTAAAGAAGATAATAATCTCCCAGTCTAAGAATCCTGTGCAATAATTCCCTCTCCCCATCAAAAACTTCCTGGTTAAAAAAAAGAAACGTAAAAAGAGCCTTCGGTCAAAAACCATCACTTTTACAAGAAGTGAAAATACCAAATGAAAAATGAAATAAATATATCAATAAAAACTATATGACATCATCTTACAATTAATATCGCTGTTGTGTTGGCAATAAAGAAGAAAATTAGCTTGAGAATGAAAATCTAAATATCTAAATTGATAAAAAGCGTTCATACAACCTTTCTTTCTGCTGTTTTGTCACATGTGTAGTGAAAAATTAAAAGCTTGTGATTAGCCAGCAAAAGGTTTAATTTGATATAGTGAAAATGCAAGTTACCTAGTATTATATATAATATTAATAAATGACTAATATTTATAACTAACCAAACCTAACCCGTAAAGTGGGGTGGAATATACCGGTCACCATATTTATAAAGTATGGGATTGGTACAGTATTATTTGTAGTATATACCTCATTTCAAATTTAAAAATGTGCGTCTGTAAAAAATATCTGGTGACGAATCGTCCTAGTAACAAAACGTTCGTTAACGAAACGTCCGGTGATGAAGCGTCAGGGTACGAAACGTCCATGGAATAACGAAACGTCTTAGCACGGTTAAAAGCTATACAGTATGCATAATAACTTGGTAATTATTGAGTTAAGCTTGAGTTTGAATTAGTTACTTAAAGAGAACTTGAAGAATAAATATATTTTAATTTTACCGAGATATTATTGAACGTTTGGAATTTACCTCATTTTTTTCTCTTTGTTTTAATGTAAAAATATAGTCTTATAATTAAATGAAAAAATTAGGAAAGTTTACCATAAGATTTGATGCTATTACATGCAAGAATGTGCTGCGCGTTTTTAGGATCTTGAAAATGGGTGACAATCTCGAGATTGTCGCACAGTTTAAGCAAAATTGGCAAATTTAACGGAACACATACATGAGTGTTGGCAAAAATATAATGAATTGGGCAAACTCCAGAATCTTCGTATGGAAGAGCTATACACAAGAAATACGTTATGAAAGAACGGTGCACATAAAATAAGGCTCGCTGATACTTGGATCCAAGACAATAATTGGACCCAGAACAATTGGGTTTCAAAACAATTATGTAGCCCAGAAAAAATTGTGACAGCAGACACAATAAAGAGGTGTTACTTTATTACTTTATTAGTAAAGTAGATATGGTATTCAATTAAGTTAATGTACTATACTCTGATAAAAAAAAACATAAATAATGTTTAACTTTTACTAAATGCTATTTTAGATTTCCCTTTGCATGAAGGAAAATGCGTACATGATATGCAACCTTCAGTCAATGCTTTATTAAGGCTTATTTTTTCACTACCTATCTTCTAACACAATATATAATATATATAGATAATAATTTATTTAGTTGGAAGTTAACGTGTGTTTCGGAACCCAAGGCTATATCGCTGATGTCAAAAGAAAATTAAATACAATGGATTCACGAACAAAGTAAACTATCAGGTCCAACAGTCGGTGACATTGCTTATGGATGCAGAAAAGCTATACCGTGAATGCAGTCACTTACCGGAAAGTGACACAAGCACCAATGAATGCTCTCACGGGTGAAAGAGGAAAATGAAGATGTGATAGTTATTCAAATTTTTCAAAAAGCAGTATTTTTCGGTAAGTTTTTTTTCTCTACTAGAGTTGGTAATTAAAAATCTTCATGATCTTGATCATTTAATGGCTTTTTAGTTTTATCTTAATAGTAAAGTTTTAAATAAAAAAAAGTTTAAACCAACTTAGAATCTTATACTGCAAGCTAAACTTTGTAAATTTGTTTATAAAAAATTGTTTTCTATGTCCAATGATTAAATTCTTGCTTGTATCAAACATAAACATGAAATGTTTGGTGCATATGCATTTCGATACGTATATGCCAATCTGCTGCATATGTTCTGTGCAGAAGAAGTCCCAGTCCTACTAGTAAAGTGTTTCATGAATGACTTATATGAAATAGCATAACAAAAACAAAATTGAAGACGAATTTTAATGAAATACCGTGTTTTGACTCTAACAACCAGTAATTAACATTTAAATAAAGCAAATCAAAATATTCTAACTCTCATAGCTGTGGAAAATTTGAAAATACACTTACCGCTAAAATAATGAAACCTGCAATGATACAGTTAAAACTTCCCAATCCTTTTCCCAATATTTCGTTAGGCTTTATACGATGCAAAATAATTTGATCTGAGGAATTATTCATAACTGTTGTTTAAGGTATCATACTTTTGATAATCTTGAAGTTATATTGGGCAAATACGCTAAGAATAATTCAGTTTAAGTTAAAGTGGCAAATAAAAAGTTATAGTAATTAATAGTCTAGGATGAGAGTACGTTTTGACTTGGTAATAAATAAATTTGGTTATTAGCAGTAGTCAGATGATAGATTCTTATAGGTACAGCCTGTAGTTATCTAAATAATAGTCGCTTTGGAAATATTTGGTTGTAGATCTTCATGAAATAACTTTTGATTACTTGGTCAAATATATAATCAAATACATCGCAAATGTTCATATATGATCATATATCGGGTTTTCCGCCTAGGGGTGACCGATAACAAAACGTTATAAAACGTAAACCCATAGAAATAGTACCCTCTACTTTTCGTCATTCTTTCAGAAAATACTTCCAAATTTTGTGACTGTAAAATAAAATTTCTACCTAAATATTTATTTAAGCAAAGGCCTCAACATGACCTCCGTCTATTTTCAGGCATTTCTGCATTCGCCGCTGGTACCCCCATTATAACCTACTGGGCGCCGGCACATTTCTTCTTTGATGGCCCCCATGTTCACCGGACTTAAACACCTGTGATTTCTTGTTATGGGCGAGTTAATCAAGTTCAGAACAATTGACAAGCTATAGACAAGGATTGAAACGGCCTTTGAATAGCACATCACCCAAAAAAATGCCGGCAGGTTTTAATGGGGTTCCAGTGGCGATTTCAGAATAGCCTGGAAATTGACAGAGGTCATGTTGATGCCTTCGTTCAAATAAATATATAAGTAGAAATGTTATTTTACCACCACAAAAACTTAAGAGTATTTTCTGAAAGAATGACACAGAGTAGAGGGTTCTATCTCTATTGGTTTACGTTTTATAGCGTTTTGTGTATTCTCCAACAATGATTAAAATTGAAAAGCAATAGAGAGTAAATTCTAGTATAAAAATGTAGGTATATGAACTATTCATCACGAGAAAATCGATATAGTGACATATATATAATTAATATTTGTCGGCAGATTTCTTCAAATATGAATTATTTCATTTCCTGATTCTTAATTTTTTGTTTGGTATGAATAAATGAAGAATATGTTAAAATAGAATATAGAATAGTCACACCTTTTTCAAACTTCTATTGAAATTTTCTAATCAAAGAAAATGTGTCGGAAAAGGACAACAAAATAAAAATACCGAATTTTTTTAAAACAAAATATTAAGTGATGATTGTAAGTTGTAATACCTCTGATTATAATCAATGTTCGGTAGACGAATGAAATATTTGTTAAACCATATAATTTAAAGAGTTCATTGTAGCTGTCTGCAGTCCGCTAGAGCGAACAATTTTTGTTATTTTTATTTCAGTATCCTGACGTTGGTCAAGGAGAAGTATGATGACCGCAGTTTGGGTGTTGCCCTGTGACCTGCTATAGGCACCTCACAGTCGGTGGGAGGCCATTACTATTAGCGATGGTCAGAGCCATGGTCGTAGAGCAGAGAAACATATCTATTGTTTTTTAATGTTCATTGTCTAAATAAAGATAATTGATTTTTTTTAATTATTTAAGGAAGTTTTTTTTTGTTGTTCGCTGTTAGAGCTTTACCGGTACTTGTAATGTACTTCCTTACATTTAGACTTTCTAACGGTCAATTTCGAAAAGACTTTTCGTTGACAAGACGTTTCAAAGACAAATTTTCGTATAAAGGGGATATTCATACAATCTAATTTTACAAAACATGTTCTTTAACAGAATAATGTATTAAACGATCAAATTACAAGATAGTATAATGGTAAGGAGGAAAACTTTTAGATATATTTCAATCATTTTTCTACTTAAAAACTAAACCAGAACGTTTCAATAATACCAAATTATTTTAAAGTAATTGGTAAATTTTATATGGAAGACAAAACTTATAAAATATATCGTACCAAATAATGAAATCAATGAAAACTAAAGATGAAAATCAACACTCAAAGACATTCTCAAATTTATTTTTTTGTCTATCAGTATCCTTGTGTCACAACTGCCTATTGGTTCTTCTATGTTGTCTTATCATGTTTTCTCGAGAACTTTGAGAATATTATTAGTTCTAAAATATTTATGTAATAAAGTCATATTTTTATTGGAGCATGGAGAGGATTTTTAATATTTTTGATAACTTTTTCAATTTTTTAAGCCAATTACTTGTTTCAAAGAAACTCTTTTTGATACAACAATACCTACAATAACGGTAAACATTCTACGGCTAATTTTTTAAAAATAAAATATTGCCATTCAATCTAGGATTACCACTCAATTACCGAACACAAGCAGTAGTTGAACAGAGGGCATTTACCAACTGAAAAAATGTCGTAGATGACAAATTCGACGATATAAATCTTAATATTATGAAACCCTACATTTTCGATATTATAAGAAAATAATTAATTTATAGTGCTGTCGTGATGACGTACAAAAAACAATTTGATTGTCACTACCATATCTATTCTGTAGCCAAAACTGTGTGTAGATAACAACCTCTCAGTTACTTCTCTATGTCCATTCTATCAGAAGACACCGTAGTGTGAGCATCAAACTATAATTATGTCTCGGAGAAGAAGAAATGAGTCTCAAAGAATTATCGAAATGTGAGTGTGTTAAAAAACGTTTTATTAACTGCTTCCTTAGTGAAGAATTACATTGACAAATTAGAGTAGAATATTATTTTCACTAATTTATGATTTTCATTAATAAAATTTTTAATTTGTGGATAAATGAAATGTACAATTTTGAATCAAATCTGCCTGAAAACATGGCTTCCTAATGGTTGCGCTATAGAAACACTTGCTAGGTGTTACATTCATGATTTCTGCATCCTTTATAACCATTTCATAGCCATTAAACTTTCAATAATATCTACAACTTTATCAATATATCAATAACTAGTAATTACTATTTAATTAGTTTGAATTAAATTGAAAATTTTCTTATTGAAAATATCAGATGAAAAATAAATAATGTCCCTTTTCATATGATTTTATCTCAAATAAGACCGACGAGGACTTGATAGGTAGGGTCACGCAAGTAAATTGCGGTGACATTACTTTTCCCGGCGGAATTTTGCCAGGGTGGAATTTTGCCAGGGTGGAATTTTGCCAGGGTGGAATTTTGCCAGGGTGGAATTTTGCCAGGGTGGAATTTTGCCAGGGTGGAATTTTGCCAGGGTGGAACTTTGCCAGGGTGGAACTTTGCCAGGGTGGAATTTTGCCAGGGTGGAATTTTGCCAGGGTGGAATTTTGCCAGGGTGGAATTTTGCCAGGGTGGAATTTTGCCAGGGTGGAATTTTGCCAGGGTGGAATTTTGCCAGGGTGGAATTTTGCCAGGGTGGAATTTTGCCAGGGTGGAATTTTGCCAGGGTGGAATTTTGCCAGGGTGGAATTTTGCCAGGGTGGAATTTTGCCAGGGTGGAATTTTGCCAGGGTGGAATTTTGCCTGGGTGGAATTTTGCCTGGGTGGAATTTTGCCTGGGTGGAATTTCGACAGGGTGGAATTGAGAACCATCCCATTGGGGAGAATGCGGTGTTTTTCCAATCTAGGATAATTCTATTTTACAAAGACATTGTTCCAGCTCTTTCTTATCTAGCACACATAAGTATTGAGATAACATGATCTCGTAACAAGTTCTTGTAGATGGTTCCATTAACTCTGGTGTTTACACGGACGAGATCAGTCGTCCTTTCCCATGGAATCATGCTGAACACCATTACGCTGCCACCACCAAACTTGACTGCTTTCTTGGTGCATTTTTTATCGAATCTTTCGTGACAAAATCTTCTTGCATATTTTTTCCCGTCAGATCCAAATAGATTGAACTTGCTTTCATTGGAAAAATTACATTTTATCACTGATGGTCGGTCCAGAGTACATGATCATCGGCGAAGCTCAATCGAACTTTCTTGTTTTTGAGGCTAATCAAAGGCTTCTTCGTGGGTGACTTTGCAAAGAGGCCAATTTCGCCGAGGTGTCTGGACACGGTTCTACTAGAAACATTGACATCGTAGGAGGTACTCATTTCACGGGAAATACCTGCTGCCGTCTGAAACCTATCCTTCAGTGCCATTTTCCTCATGATCCTATTGTGTCTAGGGAGTGGTGTTTCGCGGTCTACCCTTCTTCTTCGGTGGTGAAACTTTCCCAGTCTCCTTGTAGTCCTTTATTATTCTTCCCACAACACTTTTGGACAACTGCAAGTCCTCGGCTATCTTCCAGACTGAATTTTTATCTTCATAAAGTTGTACAATTCTTCTTTTCATGGAGGCGGTCATTTTTGGTGCCATTGCTATGATGTAACAGGCTAAAATGTAAACAAAGTGGTGCAATCGACTTATTCTTCATTGCCATAGTGAGAAATGTGGATAAACTGACTTTAAACTGCCTTTAAATAGTATTTTTCTAACATTGTCCCACACTTTTGGCACTGTGATTTTGAGAAAAAAATTGACTCCACCATACGTTTTTTTCTATCCTACGAATTAAGCTGAAATTTTATATCAATATTACACTATAAGTGTAATAATTATTTAAATCCATTGGATAATATTGCAGAAATGGTAAAAAACTGAATTGTCCCACATTTTTGTCCGCTAGTGTAACCTAATTCTTTTCAGGTTGGCAAGGCTTGCTGGTCGTGAACTACCTGAACTTTTTACGAATCATATTGAACAGTATCTTCGTTCCAATGAATTGAGGAGTATACAGGTAACTCTCGATTTATCTATAACTCGAGTATTATCTCGATTTATCCACCATTCGCGTTCATTGTTTATTGCAACATTCCTTGTAAGAAAGGATATCATAAGGGCATTATGTCAACAAAAGCTATTATTTCATCTGTTTCTCTGTTCAATGTGTGCTGTTTCGATATATGGGCCAATATGACAACCCCTATTAGTTCAATTAAAAAGTTGATGTACTATCAAAAAATTGTATCCTCAATATTCTAATTTCACAAATGACAGTTTTCTGATTTCCTTTTATTTTCAAATCTTATGAATTTGTCATTGTAAAGCCAGATTAATTTTAAAATATCTATAAACATTACAATTACTAAATTAGTAAAGTTTATTATTGGGAATGTAAAATGTCAACTGTTTACAATATCAATATAGATTTTTTCCTAATTTATCAGGTTCACGTTTTCTTTTAAACCCAATATGGTACAACGATTTATTCACCATCTCTATTTACAGGTCACTTACCAGGACACAGATGAAGAATTTGAACCAGACTTTGCACCAATAGTCATCGATGTTATCTCAGAAGGAACGAGGGCAAGGTGGAAAGAGAAGCTTTCCACATTCGATTCAGATTCCCTCTACTTTTCTAATGAGTGCATCGTATGTTACGAAAAATATACCCCCGATAATGACTTCGTACTATTCCTGCAATGTCAACACCATATATGCGTGACATGTACGGGGAGATTGTATGGAAAAAAGAAACACGATTCAAAGTAAGTTATCAAATGATTAAAGGGCATCTTTGTAGAACTTAGAAAAATTGTTTTAAGTTAGTCTCTAAATTTTGTGTGATTGATTTCGAGAATTTTCTATTGTGAAACGATTAGAGAAAAGGTGAATTTATCAACAATAGGGATTTAACTCTGCATCTATTTCTTAACCGAATGATACAGTATGATTAACTTAGAAAGCCGAATTATACTGAAGCTAAATATTGAGGAATAATGTGAATACTCCTTAAGTGTTTACAAATCACTGCCCGTTTTGTAACCAATCCATTTACCCACATCTACTGTCTTGAATGTTCTTTAGTACCCATTTGAGAAACTACTACGTGCCAATAGTGGGCTCATTTTATTACTGATATGTATCCAATACTATTCAAAGGTAGGCCAGTGTGAGATCCTGATCCATAAGACATTTCAATGATACTTAGGTAAACTAAAAGGATTCCACTTTTACAACACAGAAGCATATACGTTAATAACTTATTTTTGAATTTTAATCAACTTTCATTTTATTTTAAGGAGTACCTGTCCCCAGTGTCGAGCAAAAATAACAGAAGCTGTGAGAGGATCGAGCAAGCAGAAGATTCTGCTTGCTTTGGAGAATCAAGGACTCCCTGATGGGGAGAATCAAGAACTCCCTGATGGGGAGAATCAAGAACTCCCTGATGGGGAGAATCAAGGACTCCCTGATGGGGAGAATCAAGGACTCCCTGATGGGGAGAATCAAGGACTCCCTGATGGGGAGAATCAAGGACTCCCTGATGGGGAGAATCAAGGACTCCCTGATGGGGAGAATCAAGGACTCCCTGATGGGGAGAATCAAGGACTCCCTGATGGGGAGAATCAAGGACTCCCTGATGGGGAGAATCAAGGACTCCCTGATGGGGAGAATCAAGGACTCCCTGATGGGGAGAATCAAGGACTCCCTGATGGGGAGAATCAAGGACTCCCTGATGGGGAGAATCAAGGACTCCCTGATGGGGAGAATCAAGGACTCCCTGATGGGGAGAATCAAGGACTCCCTGATGGGGAGAATCAAGGACTCCCTGATGGGGAGAATCAAGGACTCCCTGATGGGGAGAATCAAGGACTCCCTGATGGGGAGAATCAAGGACTCCCTGATGGGGAGAATCAAGGACTCCCTGATGAGGAGAATCAAGGACTCCCTGATGGGGAGAATCAAGGACTCCCTGATGGGGAGAATCAAGGACTCCCTGATGGGGAGAATCAAGGACTCCCTGATGGGGAGAATCAAGGACTCCCTGATGGGGAGAATCAAGGACTCCCTGATGGGGAGAATCAAGGACTCCCTGATGGGGAGAATCAAGGACTCCCTGATGGGGAGAATCAAGGACTCCCTGATGGGGAGAATCAAGGACTCCCTGATGGGGAGAATCAAGGACTCCCTGATGGGGAGAATCAAGGACTCCCTGATGGGGAGAATCAAGGACTCCCTGATGGGGAGAATCAAGGACTCCCTGATGGGGAGAATCAAGGACTCCCTGATTGGGAGAATCAAGGACTCCCTGATGGGGAGAATCAAGGACTCCCTGATATTAAAGGAATTATGGATGAAATTCATAAAAGTAGGAGAGAAAATTATGATGGTGAGTTTGTCCAACCATCAAAACGCGATGATGCGGACAATGAAGTAGAGGAATAAGAGGAAAACTGTCAGAATTGTAATAATTGTTACGAATAAATTAAAGGATTTCTTATCGATAGGAGGAAAAACTAAATTATAAATTGTAATTCAGACGAAACTGTAAATGAAATTTTAATAATCATAACAATTTTACTTCTTTTAAGATACTCTTATTCCTAATGTATACTTTTATGCTTTTATAAAATATAATGTAATGTAAATAGGGTATTGTATTTTGTAATTAAATAACTAGATATTTTTCCTCCGATAGTATATAGGAGCTTGACAAAATGAAATAATCTTTTCAATAAATAATTATCCTTAACCCATTCTTTTTTCAATAATCCATACAATTTATAAATTATTTCCTTATGAATTGTAGTGAAATTTACCCGAAATATATTTTTCTAGTGTATGAGAGAAATTTCATGGGATAGAGTCTGCACTGGGGTTGAGACTGCACTAGCTGGAGTTGAGACTGCACTAGCTGGAGTTGAGACTGCACTAGCTGGAGTTGAGACTGCACTAGCTGGAGTTGAGACTGCACTAGCTGGAGTTGAGACTGCACTAGCTGGAGTTGAGACTGCACTAGCTGGAGTTGAGACTGCACTAGCTGGAGTTGAGACTGCACTAGCTGGAGTGGAGACTGCACTAGCTGGAGTGGAGACTGCACTAGCTGGAGTTGAGGGTGCACTGGCTGGAGTTGAGGGTGCACTGGATGGAGTTGAGGGTGCACTGGATGGAGTTGAGGGTGCACTGGATGGAGTTGAGGGTGCACTGGCTGGAGTTGAGGGTGCACTGGCTGGAGTTGAGGGTGCACTGGCTGGAGTTGAGACTGCACTGGCTGGAGTTGAGACTGCACTGGCTGGAGTTGAGACTGCACTAGCTGGAGTAGAGACTGCACTAGCTGGAGTAGAGACTGCACTAGCTGGAGTTGAGACTGCACTAGCTGGAGTAGAGACTGCACTAGCTGGAGTAGAGACTGCACTAGCTGGAGTAGAGACTGCACTAGCTGGAGTAGAGACTGCACTAGCTGGAGTAGAGACTGCACTAGCTGGAGTAGAGACTGCACTAGCTGGAGTAGAGACTGCACTAGCTGGAGTAGAGACTGCACTGGCTGGAGTTGAGGGTGCACTGGCTGGAGTTGAGGGTGCACTGGCTGGAGTTGAGGGTGCACTGGCTGGAGTTGAGGGTGCACTGGCTGGAGTTGAGGGTGCACTGGCTGGAGTTGAGGGTGCACTGGCTGGAGTTGAGACTGCACTGGCTGGAGTTGAGACTGCACTGGCTGGAGTTGAGACTGCACTGGCTGGAGTTGAGACTGCACTGGCTGGAGTTGAGACTGCACTGGCTGGAGTTGAGACTGCACTGGCTGGAGTTGAGACTGCACTGGCTGGAGTTGAGACTGCACTGGCTGGAGTTGAGACTGCACTGGCTGGAGTTGAGACTGCACTGGCTGGAGTTGAGACTGCACTGGCTGGAGTAGAGACTGCACTGGCTGGAGTAGAGACTGCACTGGCTGGAGTAGAGACTGCACTAGCTGGAGTAGAGACTGCACTAGCTGGAGTAGAGACTGCACTAGCTGGAGTAGAGACTGCACTAGCTGGAGTAGAGACTGCACTAGCTGGAGTAGAGACTGCACTAGCTGGAGTAGAGACTGCACTAGCTGGAGTAGAGACTGCACTAGCTGGAGTTGAGACTGCACTAGCTGGAGTTGAGACTGCACTAGCTGGAGTTGAGGGTGCACTGGCTGGAGTTGAGGGTGCACTGGCTGGAGTTGAGGGTGCACTGGCTAGAGTTGAGGGTGCACTGGCTAGAGTTGAGGGTGCACTGGCTGGAGTTGAGGGTGCACTAGCTGGAGTTGAGGGTGCACTAGCTGGAGTAGAGGGTGCACTAGCTGGAGTAGAGGGTGCACTAGCTGGAGTTGAGGGTGCACTAGCTGGAGTTGAGGGTGCACTAGCTGGAGTTGAGGGTTATAACGGTTAAATTTTAAATTTAAACTAAGAAACGTTGAAAAGTTGTTAGGATAAAATAAAAATGCATTTTCTAATATTAATTTATGAAACTATTCAATATCGAACCCTGAACAGGTTTTTCAGGTATTAACTTTAATTCGGCTTGTATGGTCCAATAATTTTGGCATGTATTGTTCGGCAACAGTCTTCTAAAATACCTATATACTTACTTTCCATTGTTTTTTTGTAAATATATATTCTTTACTTATATAGCATATTTCTGAACTGAGAAATATATTAGTTTCATTATTTTTTTTATATATTGTTGAAAAGGATATGTTTTATTACTTTTTAATAAAAAGAATAAATTTATAATAAAAAGAAAGAATATGTTTTAATAAAAAGAATATGCTTTATTTAAAATATTCTCGAGATTATATTTTTATGCTAAAAGAATATTGTCACAACCCTAATGATTAATATATTAAGATTTTCACGTTTCCGAAAATATGGAACCGTGCAATAACACGGAACGAACCCTAAAATAGGACATGTTGAATTTCTGAACTAATTGCTTTTATTAACTTCATCTGGATTATAATTTTGATGTATTTTTAGTTACCGTGATATAATCACTAAAAATTGTCTCCGTTTTCTATGTCTACGAACGGTCTTATTTCGAGACATGACTCGAAAGAAGTATCACTTTTATTAAAGCGAGGTGTACTTAAAGCGAGGCCTGGTTGTATTACATATATGCAGTTCTCTGCATTTATTTCAATAGCATATAATATGCACTGGGCACTGTGCATATATACTAATAGAGAAATATGCACTTCTTGGCCAATTTTTAACGTAAATGTCTAACCTTTGCCGTTTTCTTCAGGTATCCCTGCATAGAAAATAATTTTAACAGTGGACCCAAGTATATTTTATCAAACTAATAATTCAAATTTGAAAAGTTTTTAGGTGGAATATTGGAACTACAAATACATTAATAAATTTATATGACACTTGGTACTTAGTAAATATCTTTGGGAAAATTTTCGAGCAATTGAAAAATGTAACTTTACTAATACCTTTATTTTGGATAGGATTTTATTAAATATTTATTAGGGAGTAAATTAGAAGAATATAAAGAAAATGTTCATTTATAACCAAACGGGTACAGTTACATATAAAAATATGTATGAATTAAATAATTTTATAAATATTGATGACTATTCAATAGAAAAGGAACACAACGTAACAAAATAATACTAATATACAACAGTTACATTAATTTTTTGATGATGGACCTTATAAGTTTAGTTGGAGCAGTCTTCAATCGAGAAGGTAATTCCCTATTGATTGGAATTACACTTATACCACCATTATTTGTAATCAAAAATTCTATCCTTCCTGATCTTTTCATATCTGATATAATTTTCTGAACCTCCTGCTTCAGTAGGACTTCGTCTAACTCTGAGAATTTCACCTTTTTCGATCGCAGTTGGATGAGAGTCTCATCACACAAAGAGGTCCTACTAGAATCGTCTTCATCAGAAGTCTTCCTCTTCAGAGTCTCTTGTTCAGTGGTAGAAATCTCTTTTGATGGAGCTGTTACTTCACGAAGATCTGGGTCAAATATTGGAGAGGTGGATTTAATTGGAGTAGATATAAGAATTCTTGAAGTAGAAGGAGTGTAATGAAATGAACTATTATTACCAAGTAAATCAGCTATTGAGTTGTTGATGGAGCTGTAGTCATAGTAATTGTCTGCAGTTGATCTAGACTGCAGTGTTTCTTAAAGTATTTTTCTCGCACACCCCTTAATTGCTTTTCTCAGGCACCCCCTGAGCATTGTATTGCATTGCAATAGATTGAAAAACTACAATTAGAATATATTTGGTTACTATGGTTTGAGAATTAAATATGCAAATTGAAAAAGTGAGGAAAATGATAGTTTTATTTTCATAATGTGAAATTATTTTTTATGTAAGGAAAATTAAAATTCACTAGAAATTAAAGAAAACCATATAATTTGTGATAATAATGGTATATTGTGCTAGTTATAGTACAGAAGGAATAAAAGTTACAGGCACACAAAACGAGAAATCCCACACTCAAAGATTTAAAAAAATTAACGAAAGCCACAATGATAATTAAGTGTTTATATCTGAAAATCTGTATACTTTTATACCTAGCTACCTCATATCGCAACATTTTGAGGAAAATATACTTCATGTATATTCTGCATGATATTAACAGCAAGAACCGAACTTATAAACAACAGCCATCTCATGCACCCCCTATAAACAATCCATGCCCCAAAGGGGTGCCGCGCACCGTTGTTTAAGAACCACTGGTCTAAATCAAGCTGAACTGAATGTATTCTAAAATATCACATGAACCGCAATACATGTAATAATTAACAAATTTTAATTTAAAGTCTGTGTAGAGGACGAAGTTATTTAGTGTGCCTCAATTGTACATCTGTACAATTTCGTACATAGGTACGAAGATTTTTCTGTCTTGTGCAGATCTATATTATTTCCATTTGAGACCTATCCTGGTCATTCCCACGAACTATCTTTCAGGTTCTGGGATACAATGAACATACCCTGCTTATTGTTTCTCTCAATATTCTGCTTGATATCTCCCAGACATATCTTAGTTATATTAAATTGAGCTATCCTGTGAAATATACCAGGAGTCGTGACCTATCCTGCTTATTACTTTAAGTTACTATCCTGGTGAATATAGCCGGACATACTCTAGTTGAAATTTATAAGTCTTCCCAGCTGAATAGTTTCAGACATACCCTGGTTAAAATATCTTGCACTATCCTCGTGAATATATAAACATATCCTAGGTATTTGCTTTGATATTCACCATATTTAATAACTAGGGTTGTGACAATATTCTTTTAGCATAAAAATAAAATCTCGAGCATATTTAAATAAAGCTTATTCTTTTTATTAAAAACACATTATTTTATTGAAAATTTATTCGTTTCATTAAAAAGTAAGAAAACATATTCTTTTCAACAATATATAAAAAATCATGAAACTAATACATTTCTCAGTTCAGAGATATGCTATATAACTGAAGAATATATATTTACATAAAAAACAATAGAAAGTAAGTACATGGGAATTTTAGAAGACCGTCGCCGAACAATACATGCCAAAATTATTGGAACATAAAAGCCAGCCGAATTGAGGTTAATACCTGAAAAACCTGCTCATGGTTCGATATTGACAAGTTTCATAAATCAATATTAGAAAATGCATTTTTATTTTATCCTAATAACTTTTCAACGCTTCTCAGTTTAAATTTAAAATTTAACCGTTTCATAAACCCGATATTACTGTGACTGGACTTGGTCAGACGATATACACATTGAATCCATGTGCCATATGATTCAAGTTAATAAAACTTCATTTAGAAATTGCACAGGATATACGCTGTATTTCCCTACAATCTACAGTAACCAGGAGGAGACGGTTACCAGAGTGGTATTGTACCTTCATTATGTCGTGTCCCTCGGGTATAAGAGTGCTGTGGTCAGAACACCCGACACAGATATCTTTGTGATTCTCTTGTACCATGATCACTCTATCAACCTGACTGTATACCAAGATACAGGGTCAGGGAAATATCGACAGCTAATCAACCTCTCGGATCTAGCAGACGCTTCTCGGGTTCTATGTGTTCAGTGAAGAAGACTGCACTAGTGCATTCGAAGAGACGGGGTAGAAGTTAGAGAAAATCCCAAGGTTTCACAACGCGTTCAGTGAACTCGGGGACGCATAGAACGTCACACCGCAGTTGCAGGAGGAGTTGTAATAGTTCACCTGTATAATGTATGGACAGAGTCGCTAGTCGTCAGTAAACGTCGTCCGTACCATACTATTGCGCAAGATGGTTGGAGAGGATGAGAAACTAAGTGTCTCTCTCCTTGTCGCTCTGCTCAGAAACCACATATCCAGCGGGTAAATCATCGTGCAGCATTATACAAACGTGCGCATGAACCCATTATGGAGAAGCCAAACCCTTACGATGAAGGACAGGGATAGATGAGGACGGCCAAAGGAGTCTTGGAACCGCTATGGTCATTGGCCATACGGTGAGGTACTACCACACTCGCCGGATGATCTCCTGGACACCGATGACACTGAAGTTGATGAGCCAGAGGATAAGAGAACAGATGATGAGGAAACGTTTAGCTTCAATTAATTCATTGATAGCGATGTAGAGTGATATATGATAGCGTTTTTGTTCGTTTTGCCTTCACTTTCTTCATGTACATTATAATTGTCTTAATATTGTTATAATGATATTTAGAGGGAATGGAAATTATTGCAAAATTAAAATACCACAATTATTTTATTGTCTGAAAATAGAGCTAAATATATAAACGGCGAATGTAATTTACATGCTAACTCGTCAAAAACTCAATTAGTTACTGCCGAAATGGTATTTAATGTTGTTTTCATCATACCTGTCCCTCATAAGATGGGTGTAGACACCTTACTTGTTCAGTTACCATCATTATTGACAGAGATATAGCAAAAAGACAGATTTTTCGGTATTTGCGACACTATTTTGTGTATTAAGTGTATGTGGGACATTTTGCCGACTTGTAAACATAGCTTATCATTCTCTACGCATTTTTTACTATTCAAAGACATCGATCAAATTTTGAATTCCGGGTGGTGCATAATGCCCCTATCTATCTACTAGACTAGTAGGGTTAGTTTCAAGTTATCGAGTGGTTCTAGATTTTCGGATACGTAAGAAAAATATACAATAATTTTTATTTATCATTCATTTGATTTCGTATCCATGATACCTGCACTCGTGCAGGTAAAAAAATCAAAATATCAAATTAATACTCACTTATACTGAGTGAGAGTTATGCTTTGGTTAAATTTTAATACTTTTAAATAATTTGCTACTTTAAACTTTTATCACAGGGCTTCCACAATTTCAGTATATATATTTTTTCTTTCTAACTTATAGGAAATGTTAAAAGAGTTACAATTCTATAATAACGTGAGTCATACGTCGCTCTCATTCGTAATAAGAGCGAGGTGTAATAAAAGTGGGGTAATAATTGAGATAAAGTAAGTATTACTTATTGTTCAGAAGTTTATACAATATATAGAATCCTGAAAGCCATGGTTAAAGATTAAATTAGATTTCGTATTATTCTTCTATGACTTCACCATACCTTTTTCTCTTGCATATACCTTAGAAACATATAATAGATATTCATACTGGATATATTGGAGAAAAAGAGAGGCTGCTACTTATTTCCGTCGTTCATTTAAAATAGAATGTTTCTACTAAAATGTGCAGTACAGTCCAGTTCAAAATTTCGCCAAATTGGTCCCAACCTTATTTAGACAATTTATTGATGTAATGTTAATATACTCTTCACTTTTTGAAATGCGAGATAAAATTATAAAATAAAAGTGGAACCGTTACCTGGTGGTATTAAGCTTTAGCATACAGGAGATTGAAAGAATAATACGACACAACCATTATTAGAGTACTTAAACACTACATATTGTAAAGTGAATTCTAAATGTATAATAAACATTTAAGTTGCTATCACACATTAAATTATTAAGATATTTAGCCTTGAATTATTTAATTGTTTAAAAAAACATATGACAAGAAGATATTTGGTTTTATAGAGTTTCTACGGCATTAATAAGAAATATGATCTTTCACGAAATATGAGCTCTCATACGTGGTTCTAGGAATTTTTGTCGTTGGAAAACTTGCCGTCGGAATTTTCGCCGTTGGAAAATTCGCCGTGAGGAATATTAGCCGTGAAGAAGAAATTATAGAGGACATAACTATCAAAACACCTATAAGTATTGATAAAAATATTAATTATTTGAAGAAAACCAATTTGTTAACTATACAACTGAAAATTTTATATAATTTTAGAATATTTGAAATTTCCCACATTAATGCATAATTGTAAATATTAATTGTAGGTGATAATGTAATATTCTATATCTGATAAAACTAAGATGCCTAAAATTTATATTATTTGTTTATTTATGCAATGCATATTCTAATCATTACTATTATTATTTTGTGTCACGAGTGGTCACTACATAAAATTGGTTTCTGATTGATTGACTAAGGCCCCCTTCACACTTGCGTTTCTCAACGCTGGGTTAGAAATACTGCTCATGGCAAAAAGTTTAGCTGCAATTAATATTAACGGAGCCCTTCACACTTGCGTTAGAAAAATGCAGCAATTTTCTAACGCAACATAGCTCAGTCCTCTGCTAAAATACGAGCAGAATTTATAACGCTAGAACTTTAGCAGGATACGAATGTCGATTGTACCGTTCACAATTACGTTTTTTTCACTGCTGGGATTGCATACATACACAACTTTTGACAAAAATAAGACGAAAAATTGAAAAATAATTGTCTACAATGGATATCATTTTATATCCACGTAACAAGGGTCTCTGGAAATTGTGATAGAGTTGTAAAAGTTAGGCAAGTTATGAATTATCAGTCAGTTACATATATTCGATCATAGAAGAAAAAGTATATAATTAAGTATATAATAAGTATATAATAATATGATATCAGAACATACCCGATCATGCCAAATAATTTTTTTCCCTACTTATAATTAGTTCTTTGTGTCCGTGATTACTTGAATGTTTAATTGTGCTATAGTTAATAGGCAGGTAAAAGAAAGATAATTTTTTTATCGTTGATTTCTTTAAAATGTTTGTACTAAATGAGAGAATAAATATTTAAAATAAACATTAATTATGCTTAAATAGTATAATAATTGAGAAAATATCTACTACCTACATAGATAATTTTAACAATTCAAAATGAGCCTTTTTTCTAACGCGCCGTTTCAAAAAGGCAAGTGTGAAGACATGCCAAAAGAGCAGTATTTCTAACGCGGCGTTGAGAAACGCAAGTGTGAAGGGGGCCTAAATAGTCGAAACTAACTGTAACAACCGCTTCACCAAGCTTCAGCTTTAAAGTAGATAGTAGAACTTCACGTAGATAATACTTTCACTACCAGTAATACCAGTAATATTATACTATGTTAACAAAATGTTTTTATGATAGCGAGTGTCTAATTATCTGCTAGAGTTTAGGCGAGAAAAACAAGACAATTAGTAGTAATTAGTTGCTAACACAATGAAACCTCTAATTACCTGCAAGAATTCATCTAATTACCTGCAAGATTTTTCGGTAGAAAAACAAAGCAATTAGTGTTATCCTTACTAACACAATGAAACGCCAAAGTTAGCTCAAAACCTTGACGTACCCTAACCTTGTACCTAGAAGGTTGGAGAGTAGTTAAGGTATATAAGGATCTATCACCTAACTAGAACCAGAGTGTGAAATCGGATTCCTAGTTGTGACCAAGTTCTCTCGTGAGAAATTCCCTCGTCTCAACTCTTACTTAGACTCAAAATTTGTTGTACTAAATTTTATCGACAGTATTGAATAGTGAATGTTTCGTTTCTTACAAGTGTTTTTTTTTATCCCCATTTATCTACTCTCTTATCTCAATTATTAAACTGTTCAACCATAAGGCTCTTCAGGCCCTAAGACTAAAGAAACTTGTAGTATACTTCTGCAAGTTACCTTAGGCAAAGAACCTATAGAACTAGAAAGAAAGAGTTCTATCACTGGCGTCCAACGTCGGGCCTGATGATAGTTATCGGTTAACATAGATTGAGAGAGAAGATATCTGGAAGAAAATAACAATAAGAGTCAAGAGTTAAGAGGTGAAATAAAACTCCGTATTAAATAGTGTCGTAAGCAAGATCTACAGGGGGATCTGTTACAACATCACCCGACAGAAGAGGTGATACCGGTAAGAATTTAGAAACCTACCGGACAAATAACATAGTGAACCGTACCTTAGCCTTATACGGAACGGATCTGCAAGTAAATCCGTGAGGATTGGGTCCTAATACGTATTATAAGTCCATCAAGAGAGATCGTGAGATCTGGACCAGCTTTATTGAAAGGCTGGGCTAAGAAATACGTGTTCAGCTAAAAGAGAGAACACACTAGGAAGAACATAAGGTCAGTTACTCAAAGGTTAAAATACCTGCTCGTCAAATTCTAAATACGTAAGAGCTGGGAGCCAGTACAGTGACGTTCAAGAGAGCTGACTAGATTCACAGGTGGTGTACGTAAGAGCCAGGGGCCAGTATACTGACGATCAAAAAGAGCTGACTAAATCAACGGATTGTGTGCGTAAGAGCTGGGAGCCAGTACTGTTCAGTTCAAGAGAACCAACCAGTCCAGCAGAGAAGAGCACGTGAGAGCTTGGAGCTAGTGCAATAACCTCACAGGAGACAACACAATAACAAGGCGAGCTGAACTACGGGGAACAGTGGCTGCAACCTGCAATAACAACCAGAGTACCGTTAGAGGTCACCATCAGGATATCTGGGAGAGAAGCAGCGGAGTCAGTCGTCGAATAGACTTGTTGAAGTAAGGTATCAAACTGAACAAGGCAACAAGTGAGTACCCGTCACCTTAGACAAATATTTACCAAGGAAGCAGAGCACTGGAATAATTGTGTTTATTGTAGTTACATTATAAGAGTATATTGTTATATTATTGTACATGGTAGAATATTGTGTCAAATAGTAGTAAATGCAAGTGTCGGTGTCAGGCAATTAATGCGTCAGAAATCAAAGATTCAAAATCGAAATAAAGAGCGCACACTAAGAACTCGTGATATAATTAATTTAATAAAAGTGTACTGGATCGAGTGTTTTAGAAATAAAATACGGCAATATGCAACAGCTGCGTCAAGTTACTATCTTAGATGGACTACCTAGGTTCTCAGGACTTCCATGTAGTGGTGAAGCTCCGGGATCTGGGCAGACCATAGATATTCGTAACTTCCTACGCGCTGTTGATGGGCACATTGCCCTACACAACATCCAAGAGGATGGTCAGAAGGTGCGAATCTTAAATTCGCTAATTGACCCGAATGTTGGCGACGCAAGAAAGTATATCGCTTCTTATGCGGGAAAACCGATCTCTTATAGACAATTATGTAGTGATTTGTTGAAAATATACCCGTGTTTTGCAACCTCCGATCTAAAGGTTGCCGCAGCTGCGTTGCTAAAAAACGGGCTTGAAAATCCCGTTACAGATATAGCGCAGTTACAAGCCCAGAGTCGCTCGGTAGTAGACGCATATCTTTGTAATAATAAAATGCGCGCCCTCCGTATAGGAGCCCATAGTGTAGTAGCAGAGCCGCGAATATTAGCTAGGGAGAGAAGAGCCAGACCCGGGGGGCCACCGCCTCAGGATGATGAAGGAGGAAGCGATGAGGAGGATCCAGATGTGGACATCAGACTGACCAGGGCGACAACACCGGAGGCGTCAACGTCAGCAAGATCACCACCACAACCTCCAGAACTGCAAGATGAGTCGGAACCCGAAGGACCAGAGGAACCACCAGCTGGAGAAGAGGAACCAACCGCGATAGAAGGGAGAGCACCTCAAATTGGGCTGGGAGAGATCCTTCAGAACCTTCTCATGCACCTAGTCATGTCTGTGCGCCTTCCAGAACCTGTATACAAAAAAGTAGCGAAGATTACTCCAGATACCACTTCCACCACTCTAATGGCGGAAGCGATAAATTGGTCAAAGAAGGAAGACGCTACGCAGGAGGCGAATCGAAGAAAAAGGACGCCTGTAGCTACCTCAGAAGTGATGTACGCAATGCAAGCGGAACCCAAGAGATCCAACCGTGGAGAACAGAATTGTTTCTACTGTGGGAGATCAGGTCATTGGGCCCGCGACTGCAAAGCCAAAAACAACAAAGTAAACAATTGTAATTACTGCAACAGGAAAGGTCATCAAATAAAAGACTGCAGGAAAAGGCGGAAGGATGGAGTACCTTACTGCTACAACTGTGGGAGGCACAACCATGAGGAAGAAAAATGTCGCGCTAACTGCGGACAATGCGGTCGCAGAGGCCACACAAAGAAACAATGTCGGACAAGGTCCGGGAACAAGCCCCAACAATATCGGTATAATGATAGGAAACGGGAGCAAATAAACCAAGTACAAGAAGAAGAAGACTCACCTGACCATATAGAGTCAGACGAGAGCGAATGACTAAGAGGAGCACAAGACGCCGGAAGGAGGCATAGTCCCACAGTAAGAATTATCTTTAACGGACAAAAACGAAAAGGAATTATAGATACCGGCGCAACAATAAGCCTTCTCAGCGAGAAATTGATAGATAAAATGGGTAAAGGAATTAAATTGAAACCACAAAATAGAAGAGTGTTAGACGCTCAAAGTAAAGAAATCCCAATTAAAGGAAAGTTGGAGTTAGTAATAAAAACTCCAGGGGGACAATTTCTAGGGGAATTCCTTGTCTTCAAGAATAACAGAGACCTCAAATTTCAGATCCTACTTGGAATGAACGTGTTACAGCATACTATATTAAATTTCCCAGAACAGAAGATAAACTTTACGAATAAAGGGGAAAGTCAAGGAAAAGAACCTCAGCTAACCCAAATGAGCATGCAGATTTTATCTACTGAATTTGAATATGGAGAAACTCATGCCAAAATAAATGTAATCGAGGAAAACAGAGAAGATAGAAGGATAGTAGAAACACCTAGGAACATACATCTCAAGGAAACTCTTAAAATTCCGGCTAATTCGGTGAATACCCTCACCTGCCATATTTCAGCAAAAGGACTACGGGATCAACAGGAGATTCTGGTCCACCATCGTCAAACCAGGACCGGACTGGTAATTGCCAACACGGTGACGCAGGTGGAAGGAAATAAAATTGTGATAAGTGTGGCTAACTTAATAGATCACGATGTCGTCTGGAAACAAGGATCGCTGCTATCCACAGCAGAAGTGGTAAGTTCAGAAAACATAAATCAACTAACGTCAAAGGACGTAGGTCAACCGGAGAGAGAAGGACAACAGGAGCTGCCACCTTTAAGGATGGAAGACATAAGATGTCCAAATAAGGAGATGAAGTCGAGGGTGCTGAAGCTACTCAACACCTACCGACAGGTATGTTGGCAGGAAGGAGAGCCTCTAGGCCATTACCTAGGAGAGCAACTGCAACTTCCACTTACGGATGACGAGATAGTCAACAAAAGACCTTATCAGATACCAGTGGCAGAACAGGAACCACTCAACAAGGAAATCAAGAAATTATTAAAGGAGAAGATAATTCACAAGTCGAAGAGTAACTACAACGCACCCATGTTGATAGTAAAAAAGCCCGATGGAAGCATAAGACCCTGTCTTGACTACAGGGAATTGAACAAAAAACTTGTACCCTTAAAATTCCCAATTCCCAAAATATCAGAAATTATATCGTCCATAAAACATACGACGTTCATGTCTTCTCTTAATTTGGCTAGTGCCTACAACCAGATTTCAATCTGTCCGAGAGATCAATACAAGACCGCCTTTACTGTTGGTAACTCTAAGTATGAGTATGCCCGTATGCCGTTTGGCTTGTCCACGGCACCCGGGTTCTTCAGTAGAGTGATCAACGAGGCGCTATATGAAGTGATCGGAGTGGAATGTCTGTCGTATATGGACGATATCCTGGTCTTCTCGGAAGACGAAGAGTCGCATTTATCAAAATTAGAAGAGGTACTACAAAGGTTGGCAGAAGTTAACCTAAAGATTAAAGTAAAGAAATGTGATTTCTTCACGACAGAAGTCAAATTCCTAGGATACACTATAAATCGAGACGGTCTTAAGATGAATGAAGAAAGGATCAGAAGCGTGAAAAATCTACCCTACCCAACTTCAAGGAAAACCGTCCAGTCATTCCTTGGAGCAACCAATTACTACAGGCGTTTCGTGCGACAGTTCGCACAAATAGCAGACCCTTTGTATCAGCTCCTTAAGAAGGGAGTAAAGTTTAAATGGGGAGAGGAAGAAAAGAAAGCAGTAGATACGCTGAAGGAGAAACTATGTTCTCCACCTGTATTAGCTTTTCCTGACTTCGGAAAAGACTGGTTCCTCTTCACCGATGCTTCGGACAGGGGTCTATGTGCGGTTTAGATGCAAACCAAACAGGGGGTACTGCACCCTATTTCCTTTGTATCGAAGAGTCTCAACAGCGCTCAAAGGCAGTACTCCACCACCAAAAGAGAGGCCTTAGCACTGATTTTTGCGTTGGAGCAGTTCAGGACACTGATACTCCACTACAACGTCACTGTTTACAGTGACCATAAGCCGTTGGTAAACATCATCCACAAAACAACGAAGGATCACGCAATTAACCGTTGGATGCTCTTAGCTCAAGAGTATAAGATACAGTTAAAATACCTACCGGGTAAGGAAAACCTGTTTGCAGATGTATTATCAAGACTAGTAGAGATCGAGAAACAATGTGAGGATGTACCGTTATCGCTGGATGAAAAACTGATTGAGAAAGTGAATGCATTGGAAGAAACCCAGAACGGGAAAACAGAAACCCAGAACGGGGAACCAGAAACCCAGAACGGGGAAACCGAAACCAGTGACCAAGAGGAAGGAGGGTTACAATCATACCTACCACCTAAGGTAAGCTGGACGGAATTAGAACTACGAAAGGGACAGAAAAAGGATCTACAATGTCAAAGGATAAGAAAAGACATGAAAGAAACCAGAATAGACCCAACGAGTAAGATAGAGCGGTATAAAATACTAAGAGATATAATTTACGTTGTCCGTAAAATTACGCGAGCACACCATTTAACAGATACTTATCTAGTACCGTATATACCCGACAATCTAATGCACAAAGCTTTCAGTATAGTACATAACGATACAACCGCGGGGCATAAGGGACAAAGAAGGACCATGAAGACGTTCCGGAAAAGTTTCTACAACAAACAGGAAACTAATCTAATAGAGGGGTTTATCGCGCAATGCGAGCCGTGCTTGAGAGCGAAAACCACCCCGAAACCCATACCGCAAGGTGAATATCCCATTCCAGGAAAACCGTTCTCAGCGGTCACAACAGATATCCTCGGACCGTTACCAATCACGGAGAAGGGTAATAGGTATATAATATCATTTAGAGATTACTGCACAAGGTATACGGTCTTATGGCCAATCCCAAATAAAGAAGTAGACAGTATTCTAGAAGCCCTGAGGATGGTGATAGCGCAATATGGATCATTCGAGGTATTGCTAAGCGACAATGCACCTGAATATGTAGGAGAAAAAATGGCAAAATTCTGCCAGTATTATAACATCAAGAAGAAGGAAATAGTTCCGTATCATCCTCAGTCTCAAGGTTTAGCAGAACGAATAAATAGGGAGACGGCAAAATTGCTTAGGATATATACGAATACGCTAGCAGTAAACGACTGGGACGAACTAATGCCAGTCATTCAATTAGCAATCAATAACAGTTATAACGCTTCGTTAGGAGAAACACCTTTCTTTGCGTTATTTGGGTTCGACAGCCCGACAGAGTCGTTGGTACCGCCGCGTCTAGATTATGGTGAAGATGATCTAGCTATTAGACTAAGGCGAGTTACGCAGATTCGGGAACATTGTAAAAAGCATCTGGAGAAAATTCAGGCAACCGTGACGCAAAATACTAATCAAAATCGAACAAACAAAGATATAACGGTAGGCAGTCGTGTATATGCTAATCTGAAAAAACAAGTTAGTCATCGAAAACTAGATATGCCAATAACAGGACCGTTCGTTGTCGCGGACAAACAAGGAAACCGGATAAAAATACGAAAAGTAGGATTAATGGAGACATACGTGATCCATCCGGACAAATTAATTGCCAGACATGAGATACAAATAAAACCCGATGAAGTAGAGATAGAAGCTGACAAAGGAGTAAAAATGATAACCAAGCCTAAAATGAAGCGAACGTATAACTTAAGGCCCCGGTAATGTAACGGGAGTAAATTTAATGTATAAGAAATAATGTATTGAACATAGAATGTAAGTTACTATAAAGATATATATATATATGTACTAGATTTAACACATGTGGACCTTTCAGTGTGGGCGCCCCAGGCCATCGCCGCGCTCAGCTGTGTCTGTTGTGCAACCCTGGCGGCAGACGTAGTACCTATGTCAGCTTGGCAGTGGGACGGATTGGCCAGGACGGAAGGTGTGATACTTTTAGCTCCAATTCAATTAAAATTCGTCACAGATTTGTGCAAACAGATAATCCTGAACCTCCATTTAACACACAAAACCATAGAGTCTCTTCTTGGTTCGATGGTTCTAGGTAGTGTTAAGGAGAATGATCTTTTTGTTCGTAGAATCTCATTTGTACTTTTTAAGATAGAAATGTCTTACATAGAAATTGTAGAATATCTAAATTTCAATATGCTGTGTTATAGTTTACACGACGAAATAAACGCAAATTATGGAAAACTGCAACAAAGACTGAACAAAACCTGGACTATGTTGGACAACGAAAATAATGACATTCCAAATAACGTAGCCTCGTATCTAGGTGAAGCCAGACCGCAGGGTATAGTTAATCCTAATGACCCACACGCTTTTGTAGGACTGGGAGTTGGATTAGCAGTAGGAGCAATAGGGGGAGGAGTAGTCGGATCTCTATTTGGAGGGACCGATCACACTGACGAGATTAAAACTATAAACGAAAATATCTCAAAGGTAGATAAAAAGATCCATATCACTAATAGCCGTATTGACATGCTAGCTAAGAATACGTCAGATTCGATTAGAGACGTTAAAGTGATCTTGAAAAATTTAAACAATGCTCTAGAAAATAGTGAACGTAGACAGATGTTTAACTGGAACTTCGACCAGTTGAAACAGGCTTGTCTCCAAGCTATAATGCTCATTCGAATAACAGAGAATACATTGACGTTACTTAGATCGGGAAACTTGAATACCGTTATGTTAGACGTTAAAACAATTAGAGCAGTGGTAGAGGAAGGACTCAAGTTTTATCCAGAGTTAGAATTTCCCATAGAAAATATAGATAGATTCACGATAGATCAATTACTTGCTTACATAACTATTAAGAATCTAGGAAGACTAGAATTCATGGCACAAATCCCATTAGTATATAAACAGAAATATAAGGTAGTAACGTTAACTCCTCACCCAATGAAGTTGGAAAACAGGTTAGTCATACCAATCGTTCAGAACACGTTTTTGTTTGATAGTAAACAGTATATAAGTACAGACAAGACAAACTTATATTCATTAGATAATCAAACGCATATATTACGAACTACAGAACCAGCGTGGATATTTAATCACAGTTCATGTGAATTAGCGGCATTTTTAGGTGACGTCGAAACAATAGTTCAACTTTGTAACTTTAAGAAATTAGGAACAAAAGATGGATTTTACTTGGAAAGCACAACAACTAACCGACTAATATACACTGTGACTAGAATGCCTATTGAGTTAGAATGTCCAACAGGTATAGTGAGAGATAACTTATTAGGGTTACATTACGTGCCACTTAACTGTGACATAAAAACTGAGCAGGTAACATGGCATGCAAAACTGAGACATGAAATAGATATTGAACGTTTAGTGACAGAGAAGAGGGAAAACCCGTTTGATATCACAGACTTACCAATTATAAATATAAATGAAAGTTTCACAGTCCATGAAACTATAAAAGAATTGATAGATGAATTACCATCCAATAATCCATTCGTAATACCTTTTGATGACATGGATCTCACCATCGAAGAAGTACAAACATATTCGATAGTAACACAAGGAAGTTTATTAGTATTGGTAATCATAAATTTGTTATTGGTATTGATTCTTTATTTCCTGAAATATAGAGAAAGGAAAGGAGTTCAGGACAGGGACTTAGAAACAGGGAAGACATTTTCGTCTAGAGACTCACTAACCTTGCCATTGAGAAACAGTTTCCGTAGAGTGAGACACAAATTGGGAAAGATTAGGAATGACGTAGACAATATATCATTGAAAAGTTTAAACAGTGCCAGCTCAGTCAGATCTTCAGTAGGTAAGAGACTAACAGCAGGAAGTAAGAAAGTGAAGAAGTCGGTAAGGACAATAAGGAACCGTTCTAGAAATAGGCCACGAGACTCTAATAGGTCAAAACAATCGTCAAGGACAATAGGGACCAACACCAAAACTAAGTTATATCCTTCACTCTCTGACTCCCAAAACAGTGTAACTGAAATTCCATTGAAAGCTTATAATAACTACTAAACAGGTTCTGACCAAGACTTAAGGTTGACATAATAATATTAAGGATACTATATTATGCTATATCCTTTACGCTTTATATATAATCATGATTGTTTGAACTAACCAAGTAGTATTTACGCTTTATATATAATCATGATTGTTTGAACTAACCAAGTAGTATTAAATAAGGTTAAGAATATTGATGCTAAATATATAATGTGCAAAACTCTTGAATATACATATAGCTATTGTAATAATGAATATAATATGTGAAATGGTTAAATATGAAATACATGTTTAGTTATTTGTGTATTGCATAATTTTATTCATGGAACCACGTTGAAGACAATGGTTGGTGATTAACTCACACCTTCTTCGTCCAAGGCTAAGTTTAAAGGTCAATCACAAATAGCTAAACTAATTGATTAAGTAGTTGTATAATGTATTAATTCATTTGTTCATTCCATACAAACATACACACGTTCCTGAGTAAACCTTTCGATCTCCGAACTACAACACGCGTAACCAATCGCAATGACATAACTGGTTGGGAGGAACCTCAGCAGAAGGCAAGGACGTGACCTACATTGCAAGGACGTGACCTTCCACTAGTCCTCAGACGCCCAGCAGCGCATCCGCAAGGACCATGGAAGACAGAACATCAACACACACAAATACAACACATATTTTCTATTACTATGCAATTTGAATCTAGAGTATAAACATTGTTGTTTAAGGTATTTATAACTTAGATGTTGCAACTAACTGGTATTTATCGCTTCGCTAGTAAACATGATGAGGACATCATTGAAAATTATATTGGAATAATTTAGATAATAAAAAAAAATAATAAGGTTATGCTTACCGCTTATTATTTTTTTTTTTTCATTTTTCGCGGGGAATGTGTAACAACCGCTTCACCAAGCTTCAGCTTTAAAGTAGATAGTAGAACTTCACGTAGATAATACTTTCACTACCAGTAATACCAGTAATATTATACTATGTTAACAAAATGTTTTTATGATAGCGAGTGTCTAATTATCTGCTAGAGTTTAGGCGAGAAAAACAAGACAATTAGTAGTAATTAGTTGCTAACACAATGAAACCTCTAATTACCTGCAAGAATTCATCTAATTACCTGCAAGATTTTTCGGTAGAAAAACAAAGCAATTAGTGTTATCCTTACTAACACAATGAAACGCCAAAGTTAGCTCAAAACCTTGACGTACCCTAACCTTGTACCTAGAAGGTTGGAGAGTAGTTAAGGTATATAAGGATCTATCACCTAACTAGAACCAGAGTGTGAAATCGGATTCCTAGTTGTGACCAAGTTCTCTCGTGAGAAATTCCCTCGTCTCAACTCTTACTTAGACTCAAAATTTGTTGTACTAAATTTTATCGACAGTATTGAATAGTGAATGTTTCGTTTCTTACAAGTGTTTTTTTTTATCCCCATTTATCTACTCTCTTATCTCAATTATTAAACTGTTCAACCATAAGGCTCTTCAGGCCCTAAGACTAAAGAAACTTGTAGTATACTTCTGCAAGTTACCTTAGGCAAAGAACCTATAGAACTAGAAAGAAAGAGTTCTATCACTAACTTCTTTGTTAACAACTCTTAAGTGAAAAAGAATAAGATCACTAGTGATGGTCAGCTGTATTTTTTTTTTGCTAGTCCTAATCTGTTCGCATCACTTCCCCTTAAAAGTGATTGTGTTCCTGTGTGTTCTGTATTGTGAATTTAAGATAAGGTCGAAGCTGTATGGCTTTTCAAATTATTGTACTATTCTGAGTTATTGATGGTTTCATACATACCTAATTATTGATTGTTTTGATCTATTCAGTATTACATTGTATGGTTTACCTCTTCAAATCTTAATTATTGTGCATGGTACAAAAATCTCAAGCTAGTGCACTGTTTATAATGCTACATCTGAAATCTCTCTTGAGAGTGTATGCGATCTCTCTAAAATTCTAAATCAAGATTCCACTCATGTGTATTTTAGAATCCATAAAAATTATTTTTTATATACATATATATAAATAAACATATTTAGTTACAGTATTATTTATATATTACTCACGACGAATATTCCTCACGGCAAATTTACCTAACGGCAAATTTTCCAACGGCGAAAATTCCGACGGCAAAATTTCCCATGCCGAATTCTCAGGTCACGCTCATACGTACAGTAGGGAGCATAAGTTAAGGGACAGTAAAAAAAAGTTCAACATTTTCGTTTCTTGCAAAAGAACTAGGGAACGAAAATACGTGAAATTTAACAACAATAAAGGTACACATACTGTAAGTATGTAGTAGAAATAATAGCAAAATCAAATTAATATTTACCAAAATATTCAACTATTGCCATCAGAGGACGAAAAAGACACCGAGCAAAAGTTAAGGGACAGTTATTAATAAACTGGTATGAACTGAATAATCTTTGTTTGAAAGACTGTTTTAATATATTAAATTGTTACTAAAGGTCATCAAATTATTGGAACAAAATTATCGCCGCCATTACACCTGCTACTCTGAAAAAAGTATCTCTCTGTGAAAAACCCCTATTTTTTACCATCACAAGGATGAAAAGTCACTTTCTGAAATTGCAAGCATCATATAAAGATCTAAGAGTGTTGTGTCCTTTTTAAAGAGTGTGCTTCAATTATTACAAAACGAGAATCAGGAAGACCATCAAAAACTACCCCCAGATTGGATCGTGTCATGGTGAGACTGTGCATAAAGGACTGTTTCAAGACTACTGCAAGTATTTTTCGCAAAATGAGTGAAACGCATAATCTCAATGTGTCCAGATTCAAAGTTAATAGAAGTTCGAACAGAGTAGGATTAAAAAAAGCCTGGATGCTGTATCGAAGCCTGTGATATCGAAAAAGAACCAAACTGCAAGGCTGCAGTTTGCCAAGGAGCATGTCGTTTTGTCGAAGGAGCAGTGGTCCATGGTTGATTTCAGCGACGAATCTGTGATCGGAAGTAACAGCAGAAAGCACATTCGAGGTAATGTCGGTGAAGACCTGTACCTCGAGTTCGTTAAGCAAACTGTGAAACTTAAAGACGACAGCATGATGGTCTGGGGCATCATCTCTGCAGCGGAAACAGGCCAAATTGTTCGTGTGCATAGAGTGGTCAATGCTGCAATGTATACGCAACTTCTCATCCACCATTGCATTCCATATTCGCAATCATTTGATACTCAACCACGCATTTTGATGCAAGAAAATTCTCCTTCTCACACGGCTAAATCTGTGAAAGCATACATAGAAAGTAAATGAGTTTCTCATATAAGCCGGCCTGCTCAGAGCCCCGAATTGAACCCAATTGAAAACATTTGGAAGGTAATTGGTGATGGTGCTCAAGAACGCAATCCCAAAAAATTAGGATTAACTGTGGTGATTCCTGAAAGAAGAGTGACAGAAGATTACTCCATAATTCTGCTAAAAATTTGTTGATTCCTGTAATAATCGATGCAACAAGGTCATCAAAAATAAAAGACTCTTTACAAAATATTAATTTTGTATATCTAATTAGCCAATGGTTATTGCAATAACAACTGTTCCTTAACTTTTGCTCGATGTTCTTTTTGGTCTCTGATGGCAATTGTTGAATATTTAGGTAAATATTTGTTTCATTTTGCTAATATTTCTAGCAAACACTCACAGTATGTGTATCTTTATTGTTGTTAAGTTTCGCGTATTTTCGTTGACTAGTTTCTTTGCAACAAACAAAAATGTTCAACTTTTTTCACTGTCCCTTAACTTATGCTCGCTACTGTATATGAGATACTTCTCTATACTTTATCATTAGGAGTTCTGCTCCTTTCACGTGTCTACATCTCACACAAAATTCGCTTCTCATCAACACAATTTATCTCCTTAATGTGAAAGGGGTTATTGTTGTCGTATTTCCATGTTAAACATTTCCCATCCTCAGACTTCTTGGGATGGCCTGACTTCCACTTAGCATCCCCTGGAAGAATATCCGTTCCGTCCCCCCAGATGTATTTCCCTTGGTTGGAGTTGTACTTTGCGTCTAGCCACATTTCAGATTTTGAATGTTGGAGTATCTCTAGGGAAAATAAATATCAATGATACGAAAAACAATAGTGTTTTATTAGGGATAATTTAATATTTCAATATTGATTGTTTAAAAAATAAAATTTGTGGAGATAGAAATGATAATGATAATACTTATTGGCAAAAAAAAATACATTGTGGATATGAATAAAAACTTATATAATAGTAAAAATTACTTTCAGGCAAATAAATTGAGACACCTAACATTTCGGCATCATAATCTTTTAATATATAATCGATAAACACAGTTTGAAATATTTTGATGTTTTTATTTAATTTAAAATATTGGATTACATATAGAATCTCCCCAATCAAGTTTGGGGCGACGATATTACATGAGTGAATTCTTGGGATGACGATTCTACGGCACTAGGACTTTTCCTCGCCCGACTATTTCATGCCGGACTTTTCCCCGCCAGGACTTTTCCCCGCCGAATAAAACATCGGTATTTGGTAATAAAATGTATAATTTTGATAAAACAAGCAATTTATCAATAGAAACCATGTTTTATTAACAGACCTACACAGTAATACAGTCTTGAGTTTAGCTTTTTTCCCCTTATGTGTCCATATTGGCTGTTTTGACTTTAAGACAGTACCGTTATAAATTCGCAAATAATTCAGGGATACTACATATTACAAACTTTATGATATTACTAGGGGATTGCCAAATGTCCCAAGATACTCTAAGAGGCTACAATTCATTTACTCTATCTCTATATTTATGTATAACATGAATTTATTATTTTATTCGCCAGCAATTATAAAAAATAGTGATCTATTTACAATAATTTATTTAATATACTACAAAATTAATAAATCTACTATGGACTTTTATTAAACTTAATATTGGTCTATTTTAATAGTTTCTTCTCTAATATGCATATTTAATATTTATACGTTAAATAATTTACAATGGTTTAACCAATGTTATGAAAAAGTTCGAATGTAGAAATCCATAAATGAAAACTTTTCAAGTAGTCCGGTTTGAGGACAATTGAGATACAATGTCGTAAATTTTGTTTTAAATCTCAAATGCAAACTAATTGTCCGAAGAGTAACTAATACGAAACGTGTTCAAGCATTTGGTAGCAAAATTAATCTGTATCGTGATACTGTTTCATTGTTGGTAAAAGGATGTAACCATAGATTCGAAAAATAATGAAATATCTACTGAGCTAGGCATAGTGTGGACCATAATTTAGGATAACCTAAATTATCTAAATTTAAATTTCTTATTCAATGTTGCAGTTTTCGTAACTTTTAATATTCGTAAAAGTAAGTTTGATCGGATCACTGTTAATTTAGCAGCGTGGCTGATATTTTATAATTTGGATAATTACTACCCACATAGGTAATAATAAAGAATAATGAATGAGATGAGTTGTAAAGAATTCAATCACTTTTGGTAACAGGTCTTTAGAAAAAAATATTTTTGGTAACAGGTCTTTAGGAAAAAAAAATATTTGGTAACAGTTCAGAAACACTACAGAACATTAGACACAGACCACGATAATTTATGATTGAAACCAAATAATTTAATTAATGTTTCGTGATAACAACATCTTTAGATCCATAGAGTCAGTGTGAAAATGTAATATAATATATTCATCATATAATAACCCTTTTGTACGATGCAGTAATCATACAGTACAAAGACGATAAGACTGATGTATCACACGTGTAGAATCAGCTCTTTCACAAGCGTTATCAAAAATAATGAGGCTTGTTTTCCATTAAAAAAAGAGTAACAACAATTTGATAAAATCATTAGACTTTAAATCATTGGCGGAGGAAGGTCTGGCGAAGAAAATTCAGCGGGGAATAGTCCAGGCACGAAAAGTCAGACGGAGAATAGTCCGGCAGGGAAAAGTCGGTTTCCCTGATTCTACATGCGTGAATGTTTGGAATAATAATTCTTACACAATTTTACATGTGTGAAATCTTAGTTTGACAATTCTACATGCGTTAAATCTTGGAGGGACAATTCTACATGTGTGAAATCTTAGTTTGACAATTATTCATGTGTGCACTGTGAAATCTTCGTATGTGTGAAATCTTGGGGGTAACAATTCTACATGTGTAAAATCTTGGGGGTAACAATTCTACATGTGTGAAATCTTACGGTAACCACTTTGTATGTGTGAAATCTTGGGGGCAACATTTCTACATGTGTGAAATCTTACGGTAACCACTTTGTATGTGTGAAATCTTGGGGGCAACAATTCTACATGTGTGAAATCTTACGGTAACCACTTTGTATGTGTGAAATCTTGGGGGCAACAATTCTACATGTGTGAAATCTTACGGTAACCACTTTGTATGTGTGAAATCTTGGGGGCAACAATTCTACATGTGTGAAATCTTACGGTAACCACTTTGTATGTGTGAAATCTTGGGGGCAACAATTCTACATGTGTGAAATCTTACGGTAACCACTTTGTATGTGTAAAATCTTGGGGGTAACAATTCTACATGTGTGAAATCTTACGGTAACCACTTTGTATGTGTGAAATCTTGGGGGCAACAATTCTACATGTGTGAAATCTTGGGGTGACAATTTTACATTTGTGAAAATCTTTGGGACGACTCTAACTGTTACAATTATTGGGTGATTATTGTACATTCGTGATCTCTTTTTTTTATAAATTAAAATGTTATTAGTAACTAAAGTCATCGAATTGCCAGTTAGTGACTGTCAGTTATCCACCTGCCAGTTTTCCTTGTACCAATTTTCATTTTGTAGTTAGTTGTAATTGAACAAATATTTTTATTTAAACATAATATAGATTGTTGAAAATAACATATTATAATAATGACTAAATTATTGATAGAATCCTTGTTTCTCCTTCCTTTTGTGCGTTTAAGGTTGGGTTTAGTTAAGGTTGGGTTTAGTTGTAATAGCAGAAGCACTTTCAATTAAGGAACTAAACCCAACCTTAAACGCACAAAAGGAAGGAGAAACAAGGATTCTATCAATATTTTAGTCATTATTATAATATGTTATATTCAACAATCTATATTATGTTTAAATAAAAATATTTGTTCAATTACAACTAACCATGTTATATATACTAAAATTAAAGCAAATTTCCTTCATACATTTCATATTTTATACATTTCTGTACAACTCCCATAGTAACTTACACAATATCCTTAACGCACATGCATGTGCACGTAAATACGCACACCTGAGCTAACTCTATATAAAGCACATTTTATACTTAACCATTTCACTACTCACTTTGCCACTGTCTAGTAAGGTATGTCCCTGTGTGATATTCTTCTTGTTTGTGTTATTTAGTGTTTTAATAGTAGCCAAATTAATTATTAAATGTCTGTTTGTATATTTCATTATTTTATCTTGCGTTAATAAATAAACTAATTTAGGTCTTTTGTCACTTGCAGACTAAATAAACTGCCTGATGATGCTAAAAGTTTTTAGCGAAATAGCGCACCATGTTTACGAATAAAAATGATTCAAACAGAAGAAGTAATTATTACCTGGATATCGAAAGTAATAATCAAGATAAGCAATGATGAAACTAAACACCTTCTTAGGCAAATAGAAAAATTATCAATAAAATCCGAAGAAACAAAATGTCACTTATCATTTAATGTATGTTGCCTAATAAATAGATTGCTGCCCACTTTTACAAATATATTAATATATATTTTTTTTGTAGTTACTCGTCACAAGGCGTTTCAAGGGCGAGCTTATCAAAGAAAATATTTAGGGAGAACTAAATAAAAAAATTAAATATCAAATAAAAATGTTATGGTTATAATTTGAAATCTTACCGGTAAGTATAAATAAAAAATATTGTATTCAAAGACTGTAGCAAGTTATTAAACACTGACCAGATTAAATTTACTATTTGTAACTAACCTTCAAAGAAAGTTGCAGATGTAGAGAATTTGTCAGAGTTTGATAACACGGCCAGTGTTCCGCCAATCTTTAAACAAATCAATTTTGAAACTTCAAATTCTTTCTTACAATTTCCTGAAAACTTGAATGATCCGACACCTACTACAGTGTAATCTGTGAAAGCACAATCCTCATCTGTGAAGAAAGTTGCTGGAGTAGTGTTATTGACTGCATCTGTTGAGTATAAAATATCTAACGTATTATTATTTTGACACAGATTATTGATCTGGCTTTTAAATAATATACTCTTTGATGAGGATTTAGCTAAATTATGGTGGGACCATAGTAGATTAGGATGAGCAACCATCTACGGCCCCACCATAACTGTCTTCTACTAAATATAGCTATGAATGTTCTTATGCTGATAGTGTGCAATATTGTCCAAATCAGTCGTACATACCAATTGTCCATACGTGCCGCTAGTGCTTTCCCTCACCCACTGCTCAATATATCACAATTGTTCATACATAAATAATATATTATAATCAATATATAATTTGAAATAATAGAATATCGAATTTCTAAGTAGATGAAAAATAGGGTTCATGGAAAATTAAAAACAATTTTTTTACATGTATAAATTCTACCACCATCATGTGCTTATACCGTTAGAAGAAATTAAATAAAGACTTCAATACAGATAGAAGACTATTTTGGGTCTGTTTCTGCAAAATTAATTGATCTAAAAAATTTCGTGTCAAATACAGTTGTAAAGTTATCTATGATTTTGTATTATAAAATGTTTATTCATTATATACCGGGTGTTCCACCTAGGGGTGACCGATAACAAAACGCTATAAAACGTAAACCAATAGAAATAGTACCCTCTACTTTACGTCATTTTTTTCAGAAAATATTTCAAGTATTTGTGGTAGTAAAATAAAATTTCTACCTAAATGTTTATTCATCATCACCTCTGTATATTTCAAGGCATTTCTGTAATCGCCGCTACCCCCATTATAACCTGGCGGCACATTTCTTCGGTAATGTGTCCTCCAAAGGCCGTTTCAATCCTTGTCTTTAGCTCGTCAATTGTTCTGGACTTGATGAACTGCCATGACAAGAAATCACAGAAGTTTAAGTCCAGTGAACATGGAGGCCATGGCATGTTGATTGGGCGAAATTTTACCGAACAACTGGATGAGCCGCGGTTCTTCCAAATAGACGGAGGTAAAGTTGAAGCCTGTGCTTGAATAAATATTTAGGTAGACTTTTTATTTTACTACCACAAAAACTTGAAGTATTTTCTGGAAAAAAAAAGTAGAGGGTTCTATCTTTATTGGTTTACGTTTTATGGCGTTTTGTTATCGGCAACCCTTATGTGGAACACCCCGCATATAGTACTTAACAATTATTATTGTTAAGTCAGGACGAGTTTTCTTTAAAAAAAAGATTAACCACTTACGTATTTTTTTACTAATCCCGTACCGTGTAGCCAACATAACTTCGAATTATTGAATCTAATAAAAAATACTACTAGAGGGTAAGTTTTAGAACTCGAGCTATCGCTAATATTTTTCTCTCCATTGCAATTTTAATTAAACATTTCAATTCATTATAATTTATTCGATTTGAACAAATAATATAATATAAATTCAAATGAGTAATGAATCACAATTACTGGGCGAGTGCAAATTTTGATAACGAAAGAGAAGAAACTTTAATGTAATATGTAAAGAGAGGTACACTGCCGAAGATGAACCAATTTGAAAAAAGTCATGCCGCCACTTCTCTATTTATAATAATAATTTATCTTTACTTACCTCTGAAAATAGTTATCGCATTAGGATCATTCTCCAATCCTGATGTCATTAGTTCCGTTGATGTTTTTTCACTGAAGTGACACATAGCGGTCAAGTTGTTGCTGGATATCATAGACATGGACATGCACTGTGAGTCCAGTTTGCACTGAGTCCAACATGAACCTGAAACGGATAGATTGTCAATAAGCTAAAAAATATTAATGAAAATAGGATCTTTTCTTTTTGCTGGGAAATTAATGGAAATTTGAAAATAGTGCAAATATAATTATGCATATCATGGATACGCGTTGTTATTTAATGACCTCTGCTTTATGAGAACACCTTTCCTCGATAACGAAAAAAACATCAAAATATTGATTGTGCTTTATCATTATATTGTTGATTTTCATTTCAAATGCGACCAGGAAACAGAAAATTGTAATCTTTACTAATAATTTTTTTAGTGTGTTTATTTATTTATTTATTAATTTATTTATTTGGTGTTCGTTTTTACTCGGTTGGTTTTAAACATGAAGAATGTAACTATGATACGCACGGGAATATATTGACTTGATACTTAAATTCCCCTGTTTTTATTCAATTTTTAAATGCTTTTATTTATGAAAAAAGTATCAGTTTATGTGGAAAAATAAATTTTATTAGAGTTCACTGAAAATGACCTAACAACGGGTAATAAATTACTATTGAAGACCCGTTATTTTTAACGGGCAAATACACTAGTTATTATTATATTACTATTATTTTATTTTCATATACGCCCAGGAAACAGAAACTTTTCTAAATAATTTTCAAAATTAAATATAACTAGTCTGTATTATTTCTAACTAAATAATTTAATTTTAAAAGTCAGTAACTATGATACCATTATATATATATATCAGTAAAAGTTAGTTAGATATATGAGATATATTTTTAGATTGTTGTTGGTGTGGAAGTCTTGCTCATTATCTGATAAATTTACAGAATTCTAAATATTGCGAGTTAATTAAATGTTCATAATGGTTTGTCCACGCGACGAAAAAAATATATATAAAGAAGAGTTTCAGGCTTTGACAATAGCAAAGATTTCATTAAATCTGAATCCAAAAAAGTGTATGTGAGAAGGAAAAAGCTTAAGAAACCGAAATGTATTTATGTCAGGGTCCCGACAATTGGACCCGCCGACAATTTGGTCCCGGATAGTTAGACCGCACGACACTAGGGCCCAGAAAATGGTGACAATATAATTGAAAAATGTTTTTTATATTCTAAAACTATGTTTTATGTTCTTTTTTCTCTCAATTTATAAAAGAGTTGCAATTCGATTGATTAACCTGGTAAGGTATATAGTAGCCAACCTCTTAAATTACAATTAGATACTAATGGAAATCTTTGAATAATTTAAATTGGCCGTACTGATTTGAATCATCTCAAATGGATCCAATGTACATCGTTCGACAAGGTTCAGTCACAGTAATTCTTAGTTAATAAAATGAGTCAATTATTAAAGTCATTCGTCACATTGAACGAAGAAAAAATGATTAGTTGTTGGCATAAAAGGAGAATACATTTTGTAATATTAATATATAAAACTTTACAATATTGATCACTGGAAAGGTTTCGACAAATTCATATCAATCTTAATTGGGCTTGCATGCTCCAATAATTTCGGCATGTCTTGGTAGACAACGGTCTTCTGAGATACATCTATTCTTATTTTTAATTGTTTCTTTTCTAAAATACCTACATTCTTATTGATAATAATCTTTATTGAAAAAATAGGTTTACAGCTTTTACAGAGGAACAAAAAATAATTTACACAATACAAAAAAAACATATTAATCAAGTGTATACGAAACAAATTAGGATGAAAAAATTGAATAAAAAACAATGAAAAATACAAAGTTATATCAAGCAAACAAGTAAGAATTTACCAAATATTCCATATACTTAGATTTGAATGCATTAAGAGTAGAAGAGTTTCGGGTGGACAGAGGTATGGTATTCCAAACATTAGGACCATTTTGGGAGAGACTCTTGTTACACTGAGAAAGTCGTTGGAAAGAAGGAATTGCATTATTATAATATCTAGTACCGTAAGTATGTTTTAACAATTGTAGTTTAAACATGTAAATACCTACAAAGTATCAATATATATCTTTGATACATAAAATTTTAGTTCTATAGAAAATAGGTGCTGTATGAGCTAGATAATCTGAATGAGAAATAATTCTAAAATTCCTCTTGTGGACTAAATTTAAGGGTTCCAAATGAACATTTGTAGTGTCTTCCCACAGAAGCATTCCATTTATTAAATGTAGATACACTAAAGAATAGTACAGATTTAGTAAGATAGTCTGCGGGGTATTACCACTAATGGAGTACAACATTCAAGAGGTTTTCGCTAACTTAGAAGCTAATGATTCTGTAGAGTCCATGTGATTACCCTGTAATAGTTAGCATATAAATAGCAAGCGCTCAATGCCTTGAGAGTTAGTTAGTTGAGTGTAGTGGAGTGGCTACACTCACTTAGAGTGTGACGCTCACACTCAGTTGGAGATATACATTGGCTCGTGTTAATACCCACTCTCCCATTGGGACTCCTATCATGGCTAATGATATGGATCCCTACTCTATACCCTATCTATCCCTTTAATATGTAAGCTACCTTAATCTGTAACGTAAGATAATTAATAAACTAATAAAACTATCTTACTATTTCAATGAACCCTGTTTGAACCCTATTATATTATTTAATCTGATATAAACTCTTACATAACTGGAGGTAGCGACATCTGGCGCCCAACGTGCTAAGTTTTTGACGAAAAATCAGTGATATAAACCTGACGTCAAAAAAAAACGAAAAAGAGGGAGAAAGAGATATGAAGAAGTAAAAAAATCTGAATTGAGTGAAGTGATAATTGTGATTACCTTCAAAATATTCAGTGATACAAACTCAATATAAAATAATTGATTGGAAAGTGCGAATGAACATTGCACATTAATTTCAGTGATAAAGTAGAACACTAAATTAGTGAACACGTACGTACAAAAACGAGTTCACACGGATAGAGGACAAGGGATAGAGAAAGAGAGTGGACACGAGTGAACGATATCGAACAGGTGCAAGAAGGTTCGTGAGAACCATCCTAAGTAAATTTCGCTTGGCCTTCAAGAAAGATCTTGCGATCTGCCAAACCTTTTGATCAGAAATATTAAGACACAAAGAAATTAATATTTGATCAAACGATACTGCGAGGCTGTATCTAATGTAGTGAGTGAGTCACTCACAGTGATACATAGTGCAAAAACACAGTGCACCCTGCTATTAACGATACCTCGTAAAATACCCGTTTACGGAAAATTTACATTTTCAATTCCGTAAGAGAACAAGTTATAAGAATAAATAGTTCGGTGAAATACATCTACTGTAGTGTAAATAGTAGATAAGTGAAGTGTTAAATAAATAGTGTTAAATTATTAATGCTAGCGGTTAAAATAAAATCAAAACGTATCAACTTTTCAAGTGATCATTTTGCTTCAAGAAAGTGTTAAAATATTTCAAAATGAACAGTGATCCTGAGTTCATAAAGTGAGAAACTAATGATATATCATTGATATTGAAACAACTGAGCTAATTCATCGTAATTCATCGAAGTGTGCTAATTCTTCGAAGAAGAAATAACCAGTTGACAACAGCCAACTGTGGTATGAACTCAAGAATTAATCAGCTTATTCAGTGGAAAATTCCCACAGAGCGAGTAACATCAAAGCATCAGCAAATCCGACTCAAAAGTCGCCGGTGAGAAACCATTGTTTGCTGAAACATCAGATTAAGCCAAAACAATCTGAATGTGCAGTTACCACAGCAAAACACACATGACGTAGCTGTGATTGACCGTGATCTGTTAACCCACTTCTACCTGAAGATACATCAAATTTATAAAATTGATGGTTGGAGAGAGCAGAACAACTCCTGAAGAAACATCAAACCCTTGATGGTTGGAGAGACCAGAAAAAATACATCCTCCAACACGGAACGCAAACCTATTACATAAATCATACACACAGTGAGTAGAAGATATTGATAAAACGAATTATTTTTCGTGCTGGACAAATTGCATTATAGGTAGTCTTATTTAGAACAATTAATTAGGTTCATAATTTCAAGTATATTAGTATTTCTTTAAATTTCACATCTTGGTAAATTGATATTTTAATTTTAATCATTGATTATAATTTTGATATGTAAATCTGAATTTTCATTTTATATTGTATTGATAAATTAATCAAAACTAATTGAAAAGGACCACTAAAATGACAGTTCAGATGACAAACGATATGTTCACAATAACATGTTCAATGCTAATTAAAGACTCATCACCTATATAAGTCTATATGATAGAGGTAAAACAATGATGGTAGATGAGAGTAGAAGACGAGAGTAGGAGAGAAAAGGAGAAGTGATGTAAGGAGTAACGTAGGAGAGAGATGTAAATAATCATAATAATATTCAAAAGAAAAAGGTACGTGAAAGCGTACGTGCAATTTAAGTATGTATATAATATTGGTGAATAAGCTTAATGAGTTTGAGCTTAATGAGTAAGCTTTGAGAGAAAGCTTGAAGATTATTTTGGTGATGATTTTGATGAAGTATAATTCTGAGGAGTATAAGATTTTTAATGGATGAAAGATATCCAAGTTTTTAATTGAACTAAGTGATTTATGATTTTTATCAAAGGTTGAAGTGAACCTATATGACTAATGAAATATTATATATATATATATGATAAAAGGTCAAGGAGTACCTATATGATATAATGATGATATACATATATGAAGTTATAATTATCTACGGTAAGAATGGTAGATAAAAGGAGTTACCATATAAGGAGTAAGAGGTTAGTTAGTGAGTGAGTGAAGAGGCTCAAACTAGTGACGAAAATGGTAATTGAGGTAGGAATAAGTTGAGGTATGAAAGTCTAAGGGAGTATATTCTACGGCTGGAACAAATAGCAGTTGATAAGAAATCTTTGATAATTCTACTGTCAAGCTTGTATCCTTGTTGCGTTCGAAATGAAATATTTCGAAATGATGTAATCGTTTAGAAAACGAATTAAGATTAATAATGATAATGATGAAAAGTTCATGGTGAACTTAAATGATGATAAAAGTTCTTGGTGAACTTTGTAGTAATAAATGAGGTAATAATGTTTATCTCAATGAGAGAAATTGACGCTCACGGTAAAAAGAATGCTAAGAAGCAATTTATTTGATAAATAATGTTTGATTATTGATGAGAAATGAGTCTCGATTTACTGAGTAATCAAAACAGCTTTGCAAAACATGCAAACTTGACAATAGAAAGATAATAAATAATACTAATATCTTTCAAAACTAACATCTTTTTAAATATTTCTAAACATCTTAATAAACATTCATTAATATTTGCAAAATATTGGTATTCACTTAAGAACAATATAAGTCATTAAAATTAATTGCAAACAGTTACAGTCTACAATTGCTTAGTCGACAATAATGTTTAGCTTCCGCCGGACACATAGAATATAAGAACGTGTGAAAGAGAAAGAATGTATGATATCGTGAAAGAGAGAATTATTGACAAGGAACAAGTCAATAATTCGCATTTAAATAATCATGATCAAATAAGAATTTTGATTATTAACTTGTGGTATAAAAGAGCGTTTGGTGAAAGTTATTATTTTATTAAGACTTTCGTTTATGACTTGCTAAATCAAAAAATCAGAACATCAAATGATTTTAAAGATATGATCAGTTAAATAAAAATTCAAATTTCATTATTAACGTTAAATTATTGTTTTTAAATTAATTTTCTAAAGTAAAAATAAAGAACATGAATAAATGATAAAATTCAAGCAGTATTTGCCAAAACTGAATAATAAAAAATATATTAGTAAAGTAGCTAACATCCTACAATCTTATTCGAATATTTATAAAATTTATTATGCATTATTTTTAAGGTTAATTTAAAGAAATCTACTAAATGACCGATCTAAATAAATCAAAAGGATAAACAATTAAATAATATAATTAATTAAAAATTCATTTTTCAAATATCTCTAAATTAAGATATTAAATTTCCATTTTTAATTACAATCTTTTAAATAAATAAAAATTAATTACTATTAAAGTAACGGTCATTTAAATAATTGGAATAAAATATTTTGAATTTATGAAGTAAAGCTAACATCTTTTTACATTGAAATTTAAAACAACTTTTCTATTAGTGAAATTAACATCTTTTACTTATATAGAAATTATATTATTACTCTATAAATTTAATTATGTGTTAATTTTAAGTATTCATATATATTTCTGTGTTAGATTTAAGTCTTATATATTACAGTATGTAGTTAAATTAATTATAATTTAATCATTAATTAATATTTCTTTATTATTATTTCATATATTTAATATAATTCTTAATTCAAAACATTTTTATTTTATTTTGACAATTCTGCTTGAAAAATATCTTAACGAAATTTAATTCAATTTGATTTAAAAAAATTAATATATTCTATTTAATTTTTGATTATTTTGATTGAAATATAACATAACGAAACTTTATTAAATTTGATATTTTAAATAGCAACAAAAATTAATTTAATTTATTTTGAATTTTGATAGTCATGTCATCTAAATATTTAAATAGGACATTTGCATTCTAAATTTAAGAGAAATTATTTAGGTAGAATTATATTTTTAGAATTAATATTAATTATCAAGGTTATTATTCTACTAAATTATTTAATTATTGCATTAGTTAATGCAATTGTCCCACGAATTAAAATTCACATGTCTATCAATATTCTTTTACAGAACATTTTTAAACTAACATGATCTTCTTCCAGCAGCCAAACAAGCGGCATTTAGTTTAAATTATGGAAACACGCGAAATTAAACTTCGAAAAAGGGGGGAATAGAAGGAACTATATAGGAAAACAATAGAATATTCTAATTAAATTGAGAAGAAAATAAATCATTAAATTTTAAACAAACTTTTAAATTATATTTTGAATTTTAATATTTCAAATTTTAACGTAAATATATTTGAAAATGTTTGATATAATTTTAAATTACTTTGAATATTAATGAACAATTTGAGTGAAAAATAACTTGAAATGTGAAAGTGAATATTTAAATTACAATTTTTACAAATTTAATAATTGAAAATAATTTCATTTCGATAAGATTGAAAAGAATAATTATTACATAGTTTTAGTGTCTAGATTTTAAGTATCTTTTCTTTTACGCATTTATTATTCTGATGTATTCTTAATCCTTGATGTTGTTTACTAAAATGGGATTTAATGTATTATTATTGGATTTTATTAATGTTTTATTTTAAGTGTTTTTACTTTACTATAATAATCAATTATTATTTTGAGATAAAAGGTAAACGAGATCTTGCTATTTAAATTTAGTTTTATGAAAGTAGTTATTTAAATTTTTAATGAACATACTCCTACCTGTTAAATAACTAAACAAACTGAATTGAGTTTTGATTAGAGAAATCAAAAGCAAAATCAACTTTGTGTTTTCGATTATTACAAAGTTGACTTTCCCTGAAAAGGGGGGAGCTATGTAGAGTCCATGTGATTACCCTGTAATAGTTAGCATATAAATAGCAAGCGCTCAATGCCTTGAGAGTTAGTTAGTTGAGTGTAGTGGAGTGGCAACACTCACTTAGAGTGTGACGCTCACACTCAGTTGGAGATATACATTGGCAAGTGTTAATACCCACTCTCCCATTGGGACTCCTATCATGGCTAATGATATGGATCCCTACTCTATACCCTATCTATCCCTTTAATATGTAAGCTACCTTAATCTGTAACGTAAGATAATTAATAAACTAATAAAACTATCTTACTATTTCAATGAACCCTGTTTGAACCCTATTATATTATTTAATCTGATATAAACTCTTACGTAACTAGAGGTAGCGACAATTCAATATGTGAAGAAAAATTTAGCTTCCGGTCAACATGTACACCCAGAAACTTTACATGTTCAACATAGGAAAGTGAAGTACTATTTATATGAATCAAAGAGCCTGTTAAATTTCTGGTGCGTTTTGTGAATAATATCGCAGCTGTCTTATCGTCATTAAGCATTAACCGGTTATTTAATGTCCATTCATGAACCAAAGATAGATCAGAGTTCGTCCCATTCACCATATGTGATCATAGTCTTGATTACTAACTGTCAGAGTTGCATCATCGGCAAAAAGTGTGAACTCCGCAATATTTCTTACATTAGGCAGGTCATTGATGTAAATGAGGAAAAGAATTGGTCTGAGGATACTACCCTGAGGAACACCGCTGTTCACAACTTTAAATTCAGAAAAAATATCATGAACTCTCACCCTCTGAGTTCTACCTCTAACATAGCTCCTGAACCGAGCAAGCGTCATTCCAGATATTCCATACTTGTATAATTTACGCAACAGTATTTCATGAGACACAGTATCAAAAGCTTTAGAAAAGTCCAGAGATATGCCAACAGTATGCTTTTTCTGATTTAGCTGCTCATAAATGTGATCAATTACATTTATTAAGGCATCTGTTGTACTCATGTTCTTACAAAAGCCAAACTGAGAGCCATTTAATATATTATTCTCAAAAAAATAAATCACTAATCTACTATAAATACACTTTTCAAAAACTTTACTGAGAAGAGGCCAAACTGATACAGGACGATAATTTTCAATCCTACTTTCCGATCCAGACTTAAACAAAGGAGTGACACTTGCTCGTTTCAGAATATCATGAAAAATATCATGTTCAATCTAATCATTAACTATACAAGACAGAGGTATCGATAAAAATTGAATTACTGTTTCGAAAATTTTAGTTGATATGCTATATAAACTATACGTTGTATTCCTAAGGGCATGTTCAACATTGATTACTTCATTTGGTGTAACAGGAGAGATAAAAAATGAATTAGGCAAATTAACATTAATATTATCAATAGGAGGTAGTATATGGGAGGTAGTAAATTACTGTTTATTGTGTTAGCTATATTAACGAAATAGGAGTTAAAGTGATTAGCAATTCGATTAGGATCAGATACTTCAATATTATCAATATTGATAGAAGATACAGTTTTTATGTTCTTCTTACGGTGCATCATATCATTCAGCAGTTTCCAGAAACTCCTTATATCACCTTTGCATTTATTAAACGAATTAACATAATACATCTTCTTAGCATGTCTTGTGCTATTTGTATAAGTAATTCTATAATGATTATAGTAAGTTTCAGTAATTAAATTACGTCTAAACAGTTTATAATATACATACTGATTTCTTTTTAATAGAGTTTAGAAGTGCATCAGATAACCAAGGTTTGTTCAACCGTTTACTGGACAAATATTTAACTTTAATTGGAAAAGATCTACAATAAATTTCATCTACAGTTTCAATAAAAAGTCTAGTATTCTCATTCTCATCTCTACTTGACAGATCAAAAGTTAGTTCCCGACATTCCGCTATAAATCTATCAAAATTTCTCGCAGATTTATCTTTAAATCTGACTTCCACTAGGTCACTATTTGACAGCAAGATATCTTTAAGGACAAAAACGTAGGAAGACGGTCAGTAGCGTCAAAGAATACAATTCCAGATTCAACGGCACTACATTTATTTTACCAAATATGGTCTAGAATTGAAGGAGATCCACGCTGGTCCCCAGACGAAAATCTAGTTCGTCTGGTTATTACAGGTAGAAAACTATGAGAAAACTTAGTATGCACAAAATGCCTAACATCATAACAAGAATTTTCATAGTCAGCAAGATCAACATTTAGGTCTCCTGTGTACAATTTCAGAATCACGAACAGAATCATCGTAGAGTATAGTCAATAAACAATTAATAAATTCATCTACTCGCCTAGTGGGTGAACGATACACTGCTACAGTTACAATTTTATGAGTATTGGTACTCAATTTTACTAGACATGCCTCTATATTTTCATTAACAAATGAGAGATGGGGTACATTACTGGAATGCAAAATAACATCAGAATAAACAGACACTCCATCCCCCACTCCCACCCACACGGCCATCATGGAAACTATCATAACCAATAATATCTCTCCCCTGACCTGCGGTAAATCTAGTTTCTGTTAAAACAATTAAACATTTCTTATTAAAAACTGAATGTAAAAAGCCTTCAAAATTATTAAAATTTGTGTGAAAACTACGGATATTATAATTACTTAACATGATGCTATTCTCCAGGTTTTCAAAAGTATCATTGAAATTTGCAATGGAATAATAATTTGAGCGGTTGCCACTATTTATTGATAGGATGGTAGTAATCATTGAACAAAGTATCATCGGGGTCAACATCATGGAAACCATCACTCCTGAAAGAAAAGATTTAAGAAGAAAAGACTAAGAGAGAAACGGTCCAGAGAAAACATCAGATATACGCTAGAAATACCTGTGATTGTACATACTGACTTATTCACTATACAGGGTGGCGCAAAAAAAAAGGAAACCATTTTTCAAACTGGTTTATCTTACAAACTATCAAAGCTAGAAATTTTCTAAAAACATAATTTTATTCCTTTCCTTTTTTGCATGTATCTTGAAAATCTGTTAAAGTTAAGACTAAAAATAAACATCCTGCAGCGAATTAAAAAAAGGTAATTAAAAAGGGCTTGCGCGAGGATGAATTATACGAACAAAATCACAATAGGTATAATTTATTTCATATGGATGTAAAAACATTAAATTATATTATTTTTTGTGACAAATAAAAGACAAATAAAACCTTAATTATCATTTGAGAATTGATGTTTGATAAAAAATTGATATCTTTAATGAAATCAGTTTACCGTTAATTTGAATTCCCAATTCGAAACCCTCAAAATGCAGCTTTCAGAAGAACCGAGTTTTTGTTATGACGAATAATTTAAACACTGGAAGTTTTAAACAGATTCAATCTCATTTTGAACATAGCTTCCAGGAAAGATTTTCACCAACCATAAAACAATATTGACTTATATTAATAAGTTCCAAACTGAAGAAACAACTTTATTTTGAAGAAAAAGCGATTAGGTTGCTTGAGAAAAGAACGGACACATGAAAATATTAATCTTATTCAAGAACAATTTATTGAGAATTCAAAAATATCAATCAGAAGGAATGAATTAGACATCACTAAAAACACATATCACCGAATTGTTAAACACGATGTGAAGTATCATCCTTTCAAAAAGCTTGTAACGCTCGAACTCTTAGAACTGATTTACCGCAGTCTAAATTTTCCAAGATGGTTTCTGCAAAGAAATGGCCATTTTGGAGAAAAAATATCGTGATTGGTGTATTTCCATGAATGAAAGTGTCGATAAACAAAACGTTAATTAATGAAAAATAGCATTTTTTTAATTTTACTACTAACATATGGAAATAAATTATACCTTTTCTGAAGTCTTTTTGTGTTTTTCGTCCTAACGCAAGCCCTTTTTATTTATATTTTTCAATTTGCTGCAGGATGTTTAATTTTATTTATTTATTTTCCAGTTTTTCAAGAGAGATGGAAAAAAACTTGACTAATAAAACTTTTTTTAGAAAAATTCTAACTTCAATAGTTTGTAAAATATACTAATTTGAAAATGGGTTTCCTCTTTGTGCCACCATGTATAGTGTATAGGAGTTCACTATAGAGTGTTTTTTTATTAAATCTAAGAATGTTTTTGCATACATGAACTATCTCCGACCAGAAAATAATACAGTTTCATGATATTAGTATTTATTAATATTCATGTTCTAATGAAAATATTATATTCTTCAAAACGACAATATATTCTTAATAACAAGAATATATTTTTCATTACGAGATTATTTTTTTTCATATTAGGCATATATATTCGTTATTTTATATATGCTCAATATTATATTTTTATTCAAAAAACATATTGTCACAACCCTAGTTATTAATACATATAATTATTTTTTTATTAGTTAATACTGTAGACTCGGCTTAATTGCCTTGAGCCCAATTATTCGGGACCCAATTGTCCTGGTTCCAATTGTGTGCGGGTCGAATGGTCGGGGCCCAATTGTCTTGAGCCCAATATTTGGTGCCCCATTGTCGGTGCATCGCCAAATCATATCTTCGAATTCAATATGATTTCTCTAGATAAGAAAGTATCTGCTAAAGTAAACCCATATAAATATATTCTATAATATATTTATTTATTACAGGCAGGCCTCGCTTCAATTAAACCTAACTTTAATAAAAGTGGTACTTATTTCGAGTCATGTCTCGAAATAAGTACCGTTCGTAGACATAGAAAACGGAGACGATTCTTTGTGATTATTTCACAGTAACTATCAAAACATCAAAATTAATATCCAGATAAGGTTATTAGAAGTAATTGGTTCAGAAATTCAACATGTCCCATTTAGGGTTAGTTCCATGTTATCTCACGGTTCCATATTTTCGAACACGTAAAAATCTCTATATAATAATCATTATTTAACTTTTATTTAAATTGGTATTCATGATACCAATTTGAATAGAAGTTGAATAATAATTATATATTTATATTTTTTTTTCGGACGTGTAACACTGACACAATAATTAAAGAAATCTAAGTAACTATTAATTACTCACCTATACTGAGTTAGAGTTAAGCTATGCTGGATTTTAAAACCTTTAATAAATTCACAACTTTAAACTTTAAACACTGTTTAATAATATGTTCTTATAGTACTCTAACTCTAAAACAAATTTTCTTTCATCATAACTCATAGAAAGTAAGATATATAATCAAGGAGTGACAAATATAAATTTCTTGTTACTTTTCCTCGCTTTAGTTACCATTTGGTAATTAAAGTGAGTCGTGATTTATAGGTACTTAGTACTTACAAATAGCTAATTCAGAATAGTAATCATATTAATATATTATACATATATAATATCTACCAATTACAGTAGGTTATAATGATTTTTTCTCTAAGTTACATCCAATGAAGCTTATTTCATTAACCTACTATACATAACTTGCTGGATTTTTTAATGAGGTTCTAGAGAACTAAACCAGCAATGGGTTTAGTTCAAATTTCTATTTCTATCGTGACTTCACAAATATTTACTTGACAGACCTAATTTGGTGATCCTGCTTGTTTCAACGAAACTTAAGAGATTTACGAAAAATTTGGCAAACTCATGAAATCTCGAAGAAAAATTATCATCGATTAATAAGCAAGATAAAATTTAATTGTCTTGGATGGCCTTAAAAGTACTCAACTTACATGCGTTTGTCTGGGACTTAATGCTGAGAAACTTGAAAGTCAGACTTGCTGGAATGACGACTCCATTTAGTGTTGTAGTTAATGCTGCTATATTTGATGAAACAGCAATCAAAATGGTGAAAATTTCTTTAAATTTCATGTTCATTTTTCTCTAGTTGGATAGAATTCAAATATATTTATGAGCCATTGTTAAAAAAATATATCGACACCTCTACAAAATTTTGGAAAAGAAAAAAGGAAACCCGTATTCAAACTACTTTATTTTAGAAACTATCAAAGCTAGAGATTTTCTAAAAACATAGTTTTATTCGTTCACTTCTTCTGAATCTATCGTGATGATCTGTTAGAAGTTACGATTTCTGCAGCGAATTCAAAAAAGGTAAATAAAAAGGGCTTGGGCGAGGACGAAATATACGAAATAAAAATCATGAGGTATAATTCATTTTATATGGATGTAAAAATAATATAAATTATTCTACTATTTTTAGTAACAAATAAGTGAAAATAAAATATGAATTACAATTTGAAAGTTGGTTTTTGAGATAAAATTGATATATTTATAAAATCATTTCACCGCTAATTTTTATCTCTCATTCGAAACCCTCAAAATGCAGCTTTCAAAACAACAAAGAATTTTTGTTGTGACAAATTATTTACACACTGGAAGCTTTACTCACGTTCAACCTCATTTTGAACAACGCTTTCTGGAAAGATTTCCACCAACTATAAAACCATATTGACAAATTGTAATAAGTTCAAAACTGAGGAAACCACTTTAAATTTGAACAAAAAGTGATCATGTCGCAAAAGAAAAGAATGAACGCATGAAAACATTAATCTTTTTCATGAACAGTTTATTGAGAACCTAAAAATATCAATCAGAAATTAAGGATTAGATGTCATTTAAGAGACATTTCACTGAATTGTAAAACATGATGTGAAGTATCATCCTTTCAACAAGCATGTAAGGCTCGAACTACTTCTCATTCTTTCCAGAAGCATATAAGGCTAGGACTCGTGAAACTGATTTACCGCACCGTCTAAATTTTTCATAATCGTTTCTGTAAAGAGATGCACATTTTGTAGAAGATATCGTGATTGTTGATGAAGATGTATTTCCATAAATGAAAAAGTCAATAACAAAATGTTAATTGAATGAAAATAAGTAGGATTTAATTTTTACTCCTACCATATGAAAATAAATTATTCCTATTATGAACTTTTTTGTCTTTTTCGTCCTCGCGCAAACCCTTTTTATTCACCATTTTTTAATTCGTTGCAGGATGTTTAATTTTTGTCATAACTTTTAACAGATTATCAAAAATAGGTACAAAAAAAGTAAACGAATAAAACTTTATTTCTAGAAAATTTCTAAGTTTGATGGTTTGTGAAATAGATTAGTTTGGAAATGAGTTTCCTTTTTTCGCGCCACCATGTAGTGTTCATAGCAAACTAATTCACTATATGAAGCTTTAAATAATTATCATAGCAGCTTCTATTACCCATATTTATATTTAAATTAAAATTTGCGAGTAAAACTTAAAGAAACAGGTTAATGAAAAGGTTAATTCCAGGCTTTGAAAGAAAGAAAAATGAATTACATAATATTTTAGAATTAAGGTTTTGTATCATAATATAAAATTGTAAGCAACTGTAGTTGCTTATATTGAGTTTAAAACTAAAAGGAATAAAAGAATTAAATTTCATACCAAGGCCAGAGAACGTTTTCTTGCGATATACAGAAGTAATAAATTTATCATTTACTCTACTTATTAAAACGTCTAAGAAATTTAATTTGGAATCAATTTCAGTCTCACAAGTGAATTTAATATTAGAATGTTGAGAATTTAAATAGTTTAGAAATTTTGTAATGTGAGAACTGTGCCTAAAAAGAATGAAAGTATCGTCAATGTATCTTTTATAAACTACTGGTTTAAAGTCAGGAGGACAATTATTGAGCCAATTTACTTCATGATAGCACAAGAAAACGTTCGCTAGCGTTGGACCTAAGGGATTACCCATAGCTACACCATCAAACTGAGAATATAAAACATTATTAAAAATAAATAACACCTCCTTTACAGCCATTTCCAGAAGATTTTTAAAATATTAAGATATATTTAGGTTTCCTGAGGATGATTTTTTGAAAAAATCGAAAGCTTGAAGAAATATGGACTTTTTTATTACCACCCTTGTTTTTATCTTCATTATTAAAATTCGGTTTCCACGGAACAAATCTATTATTGAAACTTTACGTCACCGCTATGGAGAACAAGTAGTGAAATTATTTCGAAATTGTGAAAAGTTAGACTTCAAAATCAAGAAGACAGAAGAAGACATTTATTTTCTGACATCGTGCATTAAGAACAAGTTAACTCCAAAATTTGTTAATTTCAAGCTTTATTCGAGTAGGATTCGTCGCACCTCCTTTTACAGCGATTTCCAGAAGAAACTTCTGGAAGATGAATTAAATGAAAAGAGAACTCAAAAACGCACATTATTATCAAGATATTCCATACTTTGTAGTGATCTGCAAGCAACAACATCATGGATAGATTTCAACCATCTCTTCTCATATATCAACAACCACAACAGTAACAAAATAGATGAAGTTAAAGAAATTCATAGACGTAAACTTTTTAATTTGGGATTACGAACAGCACGAGAGGAGCTTGACCCTAGTAACTTAATATTTAATTACTCAAGAAAAAGATTATCAACAAATGAAGTAAATGCCCTAGCTAATGGACTCAAATTTGGACTTCCTCCTAAGAAAATAAATTATCACAAATTTTTCCTCTCTTTTGAAAAACTATTCACTGATTTGAAAAATAATGACATCTCACCACTTCTTCCCGATGGTTTAAATCGAGTAAGGACTTCATTGAAACACCTTGCTTACAGCTCATTTTACTCCTTCAACCCTCATAGTCTTAACCCGGATAAGAAACTAGTTAGCACACTTCAAAATTTGAGCAAAGATAAGGATATCGTTATTTTGAAACCTGATAAAGGAAACGGCATAGTTATTTTTAACAAAGAAGATTACAACTCAAAGATGCAAGAGATTATTTCGGACACCACCAAATTTAAAATTATAAATGAAGACTGGTTTAAAGTTACATTAAGACACGAAGACAAAATAAATCGATTTTTGGCAAAACTTCTTAAAGAGAAGCACATCAGTCAAGCTGTACACGACCATCTGAGGCTGTCCAGCTCTTCACCGGGGGTAATGTATGGTTTACCCAAAATTCATAAAGTTAATGTCCCTTTACGACCAATTTTATCATCAATAGGCACAGCTGGTTATAAAATCTCTAAATTTCTTCTACCATATTTAACTCCACTCACTTCTAACCAATATACTGTTCAAGATAGTTTCTCATTTGTTAAAGATATAATCAACACTCCAAATAGTAATAAGTATGTAATGGCTAGTTTTGACATTAAGTCACTTTTTACAAATATTCCCATAAATGAAACTATTAATATTGCTTCCGATTCATTGTACGACAACAATATTTATGATGTCCCTTCTTTTACAAAATTATATTTTAAAAATCTTCTGGAAATGGCTGTAAAGGAGGTGTTATTTATTTTTAATAATGTTTTATATTCTCAGTTTGATGGTGTAGCTATGGGTAATCCCTTAGGTCCAACGCTAGCGAACGTTTTCTTGTGCTATCATGAAGTAAATTGGCTCAATAATTGTCCTTCTGACTTTAAACCAGTAGTTTATAAAAGATACATTGACGATACTTTCATTCTTTTTAGGCACAGTTCTCACATTACAAAATTTCTAAACTATTTAAATTCTCAACATTCTAATATTAAATTCACTTGTGAGACTGAAATTGATTCCAAATTAAATTTCTTAGACGTTTTAATAAGTAGAGTAAATGATAAATTTATTACTTCTGTATATCGCAAGAAAACGTTCACTGGCCTTGGTATGAAATTTAGTTGCTTATATATTTGAATTTCTATTTATATAATAAAGTTTTTGATAATCAATGAGTATCAATTGTACGAAAAACTAATCTAAAACAAAATAAACAGATTGTAAGCTCTTATAGACCAGTAAAATTCAACCTGTTCTGTACCAAAAGTATAACCACGAGCAAAACAGAACCCCTGTGGTCAAAAACTTAAAGTCTAGATGAAGTAGTGTCTGGGTGAAGCAAGTCATCTAAAACTGAACACCTAGATACAACAGATTAAGTACCTCTGATGAATAAGATTATATAGTGAATTCTTGAAGATATTTAGTGAAAAATAAAACAGAAAGCTACGTTTAATAATATGTATAAATATAAATTTATATATGAATTAATAAATTTGAAAAAGTCTTAAACCAGTCAGTGTACCTGTATATAATATTTAGAATTATCACTGTGTCGCGATAGTTTCATATGCTCTTAGGCATGTCGAGAAAAAAAAAGGTTGAAGATATAGTAGGAAGCTAGGTAAACCTTTCCTATTTTAGTAACCAACCCGAAGAAGACGTTGATACTGGAAACAACGTGGGCTTCATGCGAGCTTTCTAAAGCGGAAATGTCCACCTCATCTGCAATCCAATCTTATTGGCGAAAGCTAAATAGTGAAACAAGAAAATAAAAATCTTCATCTCTTTACAGACTCTCATACTGCAGGCAGATAAATTAATTTCATATTTCAATGATTCATTAATTTATTATCCCTTTAACGACCACCATCCACTCGGGAGGGCATTAGAAGAACATCAAATTATCCTCAAATTTGTTCCAAATAATCATATTCTGGCGATAAGAAGCGTAAATTAAGATAAATATAGGCTATGCCACATAATGATTCTAGATTTTGAACTATCCAAAATTCTTCCCGAAGGACATTTGACTTCATAAATAAAATGATAAATTATATTTTTCAAACATAGTCTTTCTTAAAAAGGTTATCTATTTTCTATAAATCTATTAAAATAATTAATTTTGGCTTGCAATATGTCTTGGACGTTTAAGGGTTATGAACCATGAATATCAAGCTCAATATTATCGTCACCTTCTATAATAGAAAGTTGTCACTACTATTAACTGTTTCAAATGAGTTACGAAGCTGATTCAGAGTTATTAAGTATATAGATTAGTCTATTTTTTGTACATTCTAAATCTTTAATACAAGTCAAACTTGCTTTTTCATTTAACAATTTTTACTCTAGATATGAATGTATTAACATTTGGAATAGATTTCATCTACCGACACTTGCTTCATGGGGCATACACTTAATTTAATATACAAAAAACATTATTTCGATGATAAATAAATCCCCCAGATCTAAAGCTAGAAATTGAAATATTATTCTTAAGGATGCTAAAATATCTCACGATAGCTGCTATGTCTGATGAAGAAACCACTAACGATGTGTTACTTAACGCACGCACGCCCGGCTTTAGGGGGTTGAAAACGAACAGCGTATTATCGAGATTGTGCAAATCTTCAAATGGCGTTGAACACATAATTTCACTATGATCGCTATTATTATTGGAAAAGAACTCGCTTGAAAAAGAACTTGACTTACACACATCCTTTCGAGAACTGAGTGACTTTCCCTAATTGTAATCCTTACCACTTAATACTCAGTGAATGATGTTGTAGTTACTATAGTAGTGAATGACGAAGTTATTTGAGTGATAGAGACACTCTCAATTCAATTCAAATTTGTTCAATCAATGAGATTACTGACAGAGATTACTATTTGAAGTGCATTCATTGATCGTTTGATAACAGTAGAGTTATATTTATGAATTGATTTCTCACTGATTATGTTAGAGGTGCATTTTAAAATTAGTGTAATTTCATCGATTCGTGAGTAAATGGATATTATTGATTGCTCACTATTCCAAAGAATTTGGAATCATATATAATTATTTTATGAGAATTGGAATGCTCAATATTGATGCACTTAGCTATAAACTGTTGAATTCTTTTTCAGTTCAGGTTATGTAACAAGCATGAATGATTGGAAATTCATTTGATTCTTCCATATATATTATCATATTTTAGCAAAGGTGCACTTAAGCTTCAACTGAGATCGTCGAAGCTATTCTTCACTTTCTGTTAATTATATGAAATATTAGCAATTATATAAAAAAAGACGAAGAAATGAAGAAGATTTGGACAAAAAAGAAGATTTGATGCACTGTTTGATCATATAATAATTAATACTATGACCTATAATAATTTAAAGTATTGTTTGAAACGATAATCATGTAATATAATAAAACGATCTTCAATTTTTATGTTAAATAATTTTAGGTTAAATAAAAAGGAAATTATAATACTAAATAAGTAAATGCAAGTAATTCTATTCACTTTCTTATTTATTAAATCTACTTATTTCAAGTATCTATGATACCACATTTTCAATATTGAATGTGGTATCATAGCTGCACAAGATATTACGATCGATTAGAATGTGTTTGAATCGGGGACCCGAGTTTGCTGAAACGGTCTCAGGCGTTGATGCTTAATGATTCATTGCGGTGATGAACTTTGGTTTGACGTTGGTATGTAGGTCGCACAGCTCCATAACGCCAAACTAACCCTTGCTGACTCTTGCCTCTTGCTACCAACGCCGACTTCAGCGGTGCACAGTTATTGCAGCGCCCGTATAATCGATTTCGACACATATTTTCGACACACAAACTCGTAACAAAATAACACCGCTCTGCCAAAGCTTATGTAACGTTCAATCACCGCCCGAGAAAAACTGGCGAAGCACATTTAAGAATTTCTGCATTGGCCTAGCGGATCCCTAATAACATTGCAGTAAGGAACCAACGTCGGTAAACGTTGACAAAGTTAAGGCATGATCGGATATTGGCACGCCAGTTTTGATATACTCTGGCCCAATGTTAGGTAAGCGACACTGGAAAAACGGCTGTTGAATAGCGTTGTGTCAGTGCAATGAAAACGTCATTTTGCCAACGGTTGCAAAACAACAATGGCCCAATGAAGCAAAAAACATTTATTAAACAAACCAGTGATTTTTCAATTTTCTATTACATTTATAACACTGGTCTACCAGTTCCATTTGTCTGTTGTCGTCGCCAGAAAATCAGAGAGGTTAGGTGTTAACGGTCTTCCCCAACTTTAATCGCACCAAATAGCCAAATTAACTCCCTCAATTAAGCATATCTTTTAAATTGTAGCCGTTTCTGGCAAATTGGTATAAATGGGCTTGTTATCCATTCAATTTTTAATTTAACACTTAAATATATTTCATTCGTTATTTTTTCGATTGAAATAATCATTCAGATTATAAATTGAACTTTCCATTCAATTTTAAATTATAGTACTATTATTTGGTTAAATTAGCGTAGGTAAAATAAGATAGATTTGAGTTTGAAAAAGTAACTGCTATATTTTATTCCCACTGATTTCTATCTATGAAATGTAATTGTAGGATGGTTACTACATTGTGAGAAGTAACAGTTTTCTTCACGTGCTCTGTAAGTGGTAACCTAATACACCTCTAGTAGACATGCATGGCATTGGCAATATTAAGTATTAACGACACTATGAAGACGTTTAAAAGTGGTTATAATGTTCTGGGCCCAATACATCAAGACCGGCAAGACATCATTGGCCCAGAGTTTCGTTATGAATTGGGCCAACATTGTAATGTTTACTGGGAATCTACCAGTCTTCGAAAGGCCTCCCAGCCCCTTTTTCTCTTCGAGGGATGCGACCAGGGTATCGCCCTGGTCAAAGCCCACTCACAGCACTGAAGTGTTCTAACCCTTCTTCTATTTTTAATCATTTTATTTATGTTATTAGTAACTTAGTGGGGCACCTTTCTATGCGATCCTGTTAAACGGGTAGTAGTGTAGTGTATAGAATTTCATTTATCAATTATTCATTGTCTTAGCTTTAATTTCTATTTCAGCTACGATGGTGGTAGGGTTCTAAGAAAATTCCACTGCGGAAAGCTCCACTGGGAGAATTCCACTTCGGTAGATTCCACTGAGGAAGATTCCAATGCGGATAGTTCTACTTGGAAAATTCCACTGAGGAAAATTCCACTGAATATAAATAAAAATATAAATTGTAATGCTTATTTTCTAAATAATATTTTAGAAAATATTATGTTCATATTATATAACCTTTTTGTGATATTCATTAGTGTTTCTTTTTAAGTGGTTTAATAAAATGTAAGTGAATATCATTATATAAATTTACTTAAAGTACGTTTTCTTTGGGCAACACCTAAGGAAAATGTATTCCACTTGAGATGAAGATAATTCTACTTGAAAGAACTATTCAAAATTTTTATTTAGATTCGTGTTCCGCAAATTTGATTACTGTTTGGAATGTAAGTTTTAAGTAAGAGCAAATAAAAATATATGTCATACGATACGAAAGTGGACTGGTCTACTTCGAGGTTTTGCTGTAAAAATTATAAAAAACAGTACAATTATATTTCTGATGAAACACAGATAAAGTAATGGAGGAATAGAAGTTATCCACACAATTATAGTTCAAATTCCCATAGCCTTATTGGGTAAGATAAACTAAAACCATAGCTCAAGACACAATTCTACACTCTACTAGATTAATATTGAATTAACAGACCTAGATATTTATTTATATGAAGGTAACGTTTCCTAGTTATCAAGTTACAGGAACAGATATATCACTATATATTTTGGACTGTCATTTAGGCATTTGGACGGAACAGAATTGTTTTTTGAAAATAATAAATAAAACCTATAATATATAATTACCGTGGCCGGTAAATTTCACCTCGGAAAGTTCCACCGCGAAAGATTCCACCGGCGTTAAATGCAAGATGTGGAAAATTCCACCGCGGAATATTCCACCATTTTGAAAAAAATATACAAATAAACAGTTTATTTTAAAATGTATTACTAAGTCTAGGTAATTGATAATATTATAAATGAATTAATCTTCATTTTAAATATAAAACAATTAATAATCCATCATATGGGCATTAAATATTTAAATGGTTAATATTGACAGACTATTGTAGTGGTTTTAATCCAGCCAAATTAGCCTCTTGTCTTTCATACAATTAATTATCAGTTGGTAAATGTTAGCTTTCTCATTAAATATATATTTTTCAAAGTTGGTAATATTTAGGGTTATTAATCATACTAGTTCATATTAAAATAATGCATATACTGCGAATTCCTGAAAAAGGGGTTGATTAAGATACAAATTAGATTATATTTTTTGTCAGTATCCGTTCATTAATTTAGTTCTCATATTTCTTTTTTTTTCTCGAAAATAAATATTTATTGAAAGACCCCTAACTGAAATCTTGAGCAATGTTACCTCTATATAATTACTTCATTAATTATCATTTTCCTTCCTAAGTATGACCGTAGCAGGTGATACCTGTATTCCTTAGCCAGCTTACCGAGATGAACGTGCGATTTGGAATTTTTGTTTAGAGTGCAGTTTGACGGTCAGCTTCTGTATTGTTTAATTATTCATTTTTTATGATATTATGATGGTTCATTATTATAATGGGTAATTTATGTAATTGGCTTAACCTAATGTTTATCGTGCTGAACTGATTGTTGCAGAAATTGTAAATTTTGATTACTGAATATTTGTCTGGAATGGTGTACACTATTGGAATTTTTCTTATTTTTACCTGCGTGGTGGTAATTCCGGTAACCCTAATTGGAATTAATTTCTTACCGGTTTTTGATTGGGAAGTAGTCAACAATTTTCAATAAATGTTCATTTCTTTGTTTTAGCCTAATTTCACTAGATACGTTTACTAAAATTCTGATGTGAAATTATTCGGTGGTTAAGAGCTTTGGAATAACGCAGTCAACCAGCGTAAGTGTTACTATATTAAATTATTAATTTAAGTGAACTTTGATCAAATTAGTTTCCAATATTTCTCTTTTTTTTATCACTTGAATCATTTCTCCTTAAATTGTACTATCAAACCTTTGCCATGTGTTCTTTTTCTTAAATTTTTGTATTCCTTAGATTCTACGTGTTCTTTAATAGCTAATTATTCGTTTTTTTTTTCTTGGTTGAATTTCTAGTTTTAATTGTTTTTCTATTCTATGAATAGTGTGTGATTAGTATTTTTTTTTTTTTCATTACAGATCGTTCATTGACCTGCCTTTTCTAAATCTGAGTGGAGCTCTTGATGCGCCAATCTACTTGTGTATACCTTGCTTGAAAACTACCTTGCTTGAAAACTACCTTGCTTGAAAACTACCTTGCTTGAAAACTACCTTGCTTGAAAACTACCTTGCTTGAAAACTACCTTGCTTGAAAACTACCTTGCTTGAAAACTACCTTGCTTGAAAACTACCTTGCTTGAAAACTACCTTGCTTGAAAACTACCTTGCTGGGAAACTACCTTGCTGGGAAACTACCTATTCAGACAAATATTGTCTGCAGTACCTGGTAGTTAGCCTAATACTTTAATTATATTTACTAACCTAAATAGGATATAGCTATTTAAAATTATTTATTTGTTAGTACATATTAAGTATTTATTTTCGTCGTATTCAAATTATATCTACCAATTTTATGTATGAATGTGTGTTTTGGTGTGAGAGTTGTGTGAGTGAGTGTATATATAGTTCAATAATTAAAGTTATAAATAAAACCTTGTATCCCTTCCAATCACATGATAATTTATATTAATTCAGAAATTCATATTAGCGTACTCAATATTAGACCTGGGACGACTGAATTTATCTTTATTTGCAAGTTTTTTTTTTTTTTTTTTTTTTTTTTTTCATAAGTGGATCCTCTCTCTTTTCCCACAACACTATGACGCTGGTATTGGAACACCAACCTGTGACAACACTGATAAATTTAGCTTGTTGAATCTATCAACAGAAACATTAGTATTCAGATTTAACATTTGATACAAAAATATATTTTATTATTTTTTATTGTTGAAAAAGTTAATATTAAGCAGCAATATGACAAGTATGTTTTTAATGTCTATTTCTTTAAAGTCAATTTAAATCAGAGACCTACTGAACCGAATTTATATTAAGATGATGCATATCAAAAGACACTCTGTACGTGTTATGATTTATATATCCTATGTGAGTTTTGAATTTATGATTTTTATTCGTATGTTTGTGGTTTCAGATCGAAGCTAGTTAATGTACCTCAATTTACCTGCTGAACTCTATTTTCAGAATTTAGTTGAAACACATCATATTTGAACTTTATTTTGTAATAGGTTCAAAAGAGATTATTAAACAGTTACAGAAAGTTTCAGCTTTGTAATTTTTTATGTTAAAATATATCGATACTAATTAAACATTGTATTTCAGTACGTGTCAAATTGATTTTTTAATTCCACCTTTTATCGTTGCTGATATAAATTGTAATATATTTTGGTACATTTAAAAACTTGGGTGATAGATAATATACATTTATAAAATAAAATTTATGTTACAAAAAAATATTAACCTTAATTTCAGTTTCAACATATATATGTTTAAAGGAAAATCAAACTGAATCTTAATTGTTGGTCACTGGGGCAGTGGAACTTTATTGTTGAATTTCAGAATTCAAATTTTATTAAAAATTTAATTGCTTCATATTTAAAAGATCGTTTGATCTGTCTATTATTTCGTATGCTCACCTTAGCTTATCTCATAGTTCTTGATTTAACATAACATATTCTTATGATTTCTTAAATTTCTAACTGATGAAATGTTGTTCGTTTACCACAAAAAAACATTTTTCTTTAAATCAGTTAATATTAAATGTTTTACCTTCTGTAAATGAAATCTAATATTTTGTAGTGAATCTTTCGTGGTGGAATTTTCCGGCGGTGGAATATTCCGTGGTGGAACTTACCAGCGGTGGATCTTACCTGGTGGAACTTTCCGCGGGGGAATTTACCTAGAACTTAAAATTACAAATAAACAATTACATTTACAACTAAATACGATTACAAACAAATGCGAATTACAATAATTATAATATAATTACAATTTATAATATAATTACATTTTATAATATAATTACAATTCATAAAGCAATTACAATTTATAATAAAAATAATAAATACAATACAATATAATATTGGATTTTGTTTAGTGGAGTTTTCAGAGTGGAACTTTCCTCAGTGGAATTTTCCTCAGTGGAACTTTCCTCAATGGAATTTTCCTCAGTGGAACTTTCCTCAGTGGAATTTTCCTCAGTGGAATCTTCCACGCACCGGAATAAATATCCCAGATGAAAAAATCCCTCGCGGAAAAAATCCACTCGGAAAAAATCCCCTGAGGAAGAAATTATTATCATTATTATTTTCGAGGTTTAAAAGTTGTCCCTATCAATTACGAAGTGATCCAAAGAGACATTAAGAGAAGAAGGCCTCGTAGATTAGGGGACAGTGAAAGTACGCTTCATGCACTATGTCGACTACTCGGCTACCACAGGTAACCGTGTCGACCCAGCGCATGGATGACAAAGATAAGACGCCCATGGATAAGAGACCTACACAGTCAGTCTACTTACCCATGGATATAGCAAGGCAGAAGGAAGAGGAAATAAGAAGAATAAATTGAGGAAAGATACAAAGGGAAGCTGAAGAAAAAGGCACCAAACTAAACAAAACCTACAATATAACAAAAAGAAAGCCTACCTAGATGTAGCCTTGGGACAATGAGGCGGGATCGGCAATAATGTTTCAAACCCCTAGACTGATAATCAGACCACCTGCCCCCAGTAAGAAATCGTACGCGGACAGAATGCTACGGACAAAATGCCTACGGACAAAATGCCTATAGACAAAATGCCTAATGGACAAAATGCCTAACAGACAAAATGCCTAAAATGAATTTAAACTTATCAAATATAGAAATTGTGGACAAAGATTTGAAATAAGTTAGACCAAGTGAAAACTAAGAGTTTTGCCTCAGTGAGAGTTTATTAAATCAATTTCACATTGAATATGAACATTTGTAACTCGGAGTGCTTAGTATAAACACCCTCTTATTTCATTTCACTGTGTTTATGATTTATCACTAAAGCGTTTGTTCTATTTATCAAATCGCTTTAAAAAATTAACCTTCCAACATCTTGCCATTTTTATTGGATATCTATAATCATCTTCTTCTATTTCCATTTTGTTCAAAGACACCTATAGTCATTTTATTTTCATTTTTTAAAAGATATCTATAATCATCTTATTCCATTATGATTTTTTAGCTATAATCATCTTCAATCTACAGTGATGTTTATAGTTGCTTTTGTAATTCTAATTCAAGTTAAGTTAGTACTGACATGCAATTAAATACTCTGGTTATAAAAAGCTGCCAATATTTTTTTTATTCAACTACCTTTATAGAATAAAAATTTCCGTTGAAAAAATACAGTATTCTTTAGGAGATGTAACTGAGACGTAGCATATAATTTTTTCTTATGTTTTACATAAATTAAAAAAAGTGTTTGATGTTCAATGATAAGGTTTATTACAATATAATGTATTCTGTTCTCTATTTACTAATATTCATTCCATTACAGATATCACTTCAATGTTTTTTATTCGGTCTTTTTATTTAAATATGGAGTTAATTCTTTTATTCACTTTGCAACATTCATTTACGTCATTATTTTACAATTTCTATTTCCTATATTCATATATTTTGTACATTCGGCATTTTGTGTGTAGGCATTTTGTGTGTAGGCATTTTGTGTGTAAGACATTTTGTCTCTAGACATTTTGTCTCTAGACATTTTGTCTCTAGACATTTTGTCTCTAGACATTTTGTGTGTAGACATTTTGTCTGTAGACATTTTGTGTGTAGACATTTTGTGTGTAGACATTTTGTCTGTAGACATTTTGTCTGTAGACATTTTGTCTGTAGACATTTTGTCTGTAGACATTTTGTCTGTAGACATTTTGTCTGTAGACATTTTGTCTGTAGACATTTTGTCTGTAGACATTTTGTCCGTAGGCATTTTGTCCGTAGGCATTTTGTCCGTAGGCATTTTGTCCGTAGGCATTTTGTCCGTAGGCATTTTGTCCGTAGGCATTTTGTCCGTAGGCATTTTGTCCGTAGGCATTTTGTCCGTAGGCATTTTGTCCGTAGGCATTTTGTCCGTAGGCATTTTGTCCGTAGGCATTTTGTCCGTAGGCATTTTGTCCTAGTACCGTAAGAAATATCCCCAAAAAACATCCAACGAAGGAAGAATATTCCCACGTCGAATATAGAACATGTATTTATTTCATCATTTTTTCCCCTAAAATACCTACAAAATGGGAGAAGATCAAATTAGAAAGAAAAGCATGTACTTATAGTATCAAATTACAATAGTTTGAATAAAAAAATATAAAGTTTTTAAACTGTAGCAGCTTGGGGTGGATCGTTTTGAGTTATTTCGATTTTCCCTTAGCTACAAAGTTAGAAATTGGCATATGGGTGAAAAAACACGCTATGAAAAATTTCAGCCCAATCGGTTGACATCTTCTGCCACCTGGGGAGGAGGGAATTATAGAAAATAAGCTTTAAACCTCCCTAATCTAATTTGACATTAAACTGGGTTATCAACATCTTTAAGAAATGCTATAATAGCAAACTTGATGATAAAGGTATGATAAGTTCATTTTTAGCAAAAACAAAGTTCAACGTAAAAATATTTTGCCCCAAGGGGGGGGGGGGGGAATGTCTTATTATCGAGAAAATTGCTGATATTTGAAATATTAGGTGAAGAACTGCTACAGCTGTAAATGAGGTTAAATGTCCATCCATTTGATATATAGAAAGAAATAATTTCTACGTAACTATCTTCTGCCCCTGGAATACGTGGAAAATGAACCATTTTAGTTAAATTTGTGATTATTAATGTCACAATGTTGTTTTATATAGCTAAGATCAATCATAATATGATCTGATTGGTTTAATGAGGTCAATATTGTTTCAATTTAATCTATTTGATCACATAGTCAAAATAAGTATCATATCACGTGTTCATGATTTTTTTTTATATATATTGGAAGATAATCCAAGAATGTAGTAAATAACTATAAAAGCTACATTATTTTGTTCAAATATTAAAAGTACAGCTCTTAGCTTGCCAATGTAGTAATACCGGCAACCCAAAACTCACCACGAGGAGATGTTTTTACGTCAAGCTCCACTCCATCCAGTTCCTACCACTCTACCATGGCTGAACGATTTGATCACTATTATTTGTAGTCTTTCTTTGATTCAATTTTTGGCATCTCAGTTCTAGAATGGATGTGTGAACAGATATATCAGTCTATCTTACAATTATCAATCAAGCTACAGAAGCTTCAGTTAAAAATTACATCCGTCTTTCTACCGCTTGAAAATGACAATATAATTGGGGATTAATCCACCAGATTTATCTCCACTTTTAATTAATTGTGTCAACCTAATGTCAGATAACATTTTTGTGACTGGTGGTTCAATAAGCTGACCTTATGTCAGTCGAACATTTCGTAGTATCTGACTGATCAACAATTCAGGGCTTGCAGATCAAAAACCCAACACAGAATAAAAGAGTTCGAAGTTTCGATCTGCCAGACCTTAGTTTTCGATCTGCCAGTTACTATAGGAAGGCACATTAAATTTGCCACATAAGCTTCTGCAGCATGATTGAGAATTGTAAGAGAGACTGATATATCCGTTCACACATCCATTCAAGAATTGAGATGCCAAGATTTGAATCAAATAAAGACTACAAATTGTAGTGATCAAAGCGTTCAGCCATGGTAGGGTTTTAGGGGCTGGATCACAGTTCATAGAAAACTATAGTTGTGACTATCCATGTTTTATATTACCCCCATGTTGCCTCAATGACGTATGCAAAGAGATGGGGTCAAATGGGGGTTTGTTGTTGTTAGCAGACGACAGAATCTCAAAATTTTAGCGGCAAATCACGCCAAGTGTTTATTTATAACAGTTTTAGATCGAATGAGTAGCGTTACCTCTCTATTATTTCTTTATAATGCATTTACGTATAAAATAAAAAAAAAATTCAATTACTTGTAGTGAAATTAAATCAAAACAACACACTGCTATGAAAATCTTCAACATTATAAAGAGTGGGCTGAAGTGAAGTAAAGTCACATTATATCACACTTCACAGGTATGTAAAATTTATTTTCACAAGTTTCATTTTATGAGTTACTACCTATCTTACACCTTAAAAATCTAAAGTAAAGAAGAAGGCCTCTCCTGTAAAGAGAAGTCATTCTATCAATGTACTTGGGTAACTAGGAAGAACTCCCTAGGAATAGCCAATAGTAACTGTAGATACTAGAGTGTACACATTGTCAGTCATTGCCAGTCTGCAGAATCTGGTAAAGTATTTGCACAGAAATTCTCTCTTTTGCCAAGGATAGGTGCTAAAATTATAAATGAATTGCGATTCAGTGAATTTAGTTCCCTATCACATCTATTAGCTATATAGTATAGCTAATACCTAGCTTAGGCCCAGACGGCCTGAGCCTGACCCAGTCGGCAGTCTATAAAAGATGAATGAGCCATGAAGTTGTTTCAAATTTGAAATTTCTCTCCAAAATGGCAAAAAATTTCAAATACTCTCCAATAATTACATGTGAACATAGGAATAAGGAATTCATTCAATTATCGCCGGATAATTCAGGAGACTAATTTCAAGACCTCAACAGTCGCCGCATCTTTTGCAGACTGGTGTAACAGTGGTACTTAGCTATATGATAGCCCAGGTAATGAAGCATGTCCAAACTCGCCATTTCAATGGCGCGTTTGTGACAGTTTTTTTGAGGCTTTCAATTGCAAATGGCAAGAAATATCTATTTTTCTCCTATGCTATATAATGTTATTTTGGAGAGAATCTATGATAATTTGATCATTTTGGAGAGAAATTTGATGATTTTTTCAGACAAATGGAGAGTTTGTGAGTCATAATATTTTACTTTGATGGTAGCTACCAAATACCATCTACCATATTTAATATTTCCAGTCTGTATAATTTGGGTATTTTACTATTTTTAACTTTTTCTGTGTGAACCATCATTAAGTTCACTCTATCATTTCCTTTTATCTTGCTGAGAACCTAATGGCCAAAAATGCCGCAAAATATTAATAACATGTTCTGCTGAGAACAGTGGGGAAAGCTTAGTGACCTTGCCTGTTTTGGCTGTTCAGGCAGCAGGCTGATCCTGCAGTGTCAGTGACGCAGTCTGTCCATATTTCAGAGTGTGCCTCATTATGATGGCGATTATCAGAATCAGTTAGTTAATAAAAGAAGTAGCTATAGGTATGATATTAAATTTGGATTTTAAAAATAATATTCTATCAAAATCAGTGGATTTTTAGCTATTTATTTGGGATATTCCAATTCCTAGGTTACTGATTAATTTTCAGAAGATAAATTGGAAAAATGTTGAATGTTAATTGATCAGCTAACTTATCGAAAATTGTTGGTGGATTTTTTTTCCTTTAATAGCAGAGGGTTGGAAGTATCCAATTTTCTCCTATGCTGCTAAAAGCAATGTTTAACATTGATGGGGGGAGTGACGGCTCAAAATCACAAAAGAGTAAAGTTTATTTAGAGACTAAATAGTTTTTGAAAGTTTAACAGGTTGAGGTTGGCTAACTACTAGCTATCACAAATTAGATAATCTTTATTGTAACTTAAAAAGGTATAGAAATAGAACCGAAAATATTACAAAGCAGATCACCTGATCAGGGTTTCTACATACAGTAATGTACATATATCATAGTATCGTTACAAATGTTAATTTGGTGCTACTGAATTTATTTCCGATTACATTAGGTTAAATCTTCACTCTTCAGTTCAAGTGATTTGAACGATTAAGTTTGCATTAATGAGTTTAGATAATTGATATAATCAATTTAGATAGTGTTTCTTAGTGAATTGAAAGAAATTCCAATTCTAATTTTTTTCAATCCTCCAGAAAGTGACACACTCGTCTGAAATGTATCAAGATGTGTACAATCAGCAACAGCAATTTAGACTACATGGAGAACAAAACATTTATTTTGGGTAGTCTCTGGTGGAGTCTACCTATGGAATTCATGTCAGTTTATACTTCTAGTGGAGTGTCATAACCAAACTTCCATTGCTCAGTATTAATTTATTACTTATGCCAATGACTGTAAACTCTATTTGATTATTTCTTTCCTTCGAATTATTTTTGGATTCAAAATTTTAATTGTATTTATTAATTAATTCAATTTTAACATAAATGCTGTAAGTTTCATATTGATATAACTTTTAGTCTTTTAATTTAAATGTTGGTTAGATATTATATCCCAAGCTAAAGTGAATAAACAAATTTATTAATTTAAATATTTGGTCAGGTGTTGGTCGACTGCACTCGCGAATTTAAGAAGAAAATGAAGAGGTGATAGTAAATGTAAATCATTAGCCTATCTAAGACAAAATATAAGACTTTGTAGTTAAATAACCTTAATTTCCACTGATGTACTAGTTTTGAACTTAAGTAATTACTAGTAACTAAAGTCATTATGCTGAAGAAGACAACTGAACTTGTTTTCTTTCCAATAGTAAAATATTTTTTGCAAAAATTAATGCTTTCAAATAGAACGAAGAAAATTTTATTATTAATTTACAACACACACTATGTTTATATAATAGTTAAAAAAACATTATATTTAACTTTTGAAATAGAAAAGAAAACATTTTCAAATACTGCTAAGAAAATTTGATGATTAATTTACAACACGCAGCTTATATTTAAAACAGTTTTTAATAAATAAATGGTGTATACGGCGGTAAAACATATATCGCATGGTGAGTTGTTTTGGCGGCAAATTGTCCTAGCGGCGAATTGTCCTAGCGGCGAGTTGTCCTCACGGCGAATTTTCCGCCAGGAATTGTCCGCGGCGAATTGTCCGCGGCGAATTGTTGGGCGGCGACTTGTCCGGTCACCTTATAATTTATCTTAGCTATATAAAACAACATTGTGATATCAATAATCACAAATTTAACTAAAATTGTTCATTTCCCCCCGCCCACTGCGAGCAGAAGATACTTACGTAGAATTTTTTTTTCTTTGTATATATCAAATGTATGGACCTTTAACTTCATGTTTACAGCTGTAGAAATTCTTTGCGAGATCAAGAACTTAGTACATCAGCAATTTTCTCCAAAATATGATATTTTCCCCCATAGGCAGAAGATGTTTACGTAGAACTTGGTTATTGCTAAAAATGTACTCATCATACATACCTTTATCATCAAGTATGCCATAAAGGCATTTCTTAAAAATGTTGATAACCCAGTTTAATGTTACATCAGATTATGGTGGTTTCCAGCTTATTTTCTATGACTCCTCCCTCCTCCGGGGGCAGAAGATGTCAACCGATTGGGCTAAAATTTTTCATACCGTGTTTTTTTTTTCACCCATATGCCAATTTCTATCATTGTAGCTAAGGCAAAATCGAAAAAAAACTCAAAACTGTCCACCCTACAGGCAGTGTAGCTATCTAATTGCAAATACGCTATACAAAACTAAAACCTTAAATTGTATGCTATGCCCTTGTTGTATTTTATACTAGAACTATATCATTTTGCGGTCTTATCAAAAATCTTGTTATTTTCGATTCTCCAGAGGGGGGTAACCAGCACTAATTAGTTGCTCTCAGCAAAATTCCTGAAATGATTGTTTTATTACAAAAAAATTGGAGGTAGAAGATTTACCCATTTAAATTATGTTACAGTCATCTAATACCTTAGGTATTTGTGACATTTAATTGACCATACATAGAGATAACGGTTCTAGGACAACTCGCCGCAGGACAATTCGCCGTGAGGACAACTCACCGCTAGGACGACTCGCCGCCAGGACAACTCGCCGTGTGATTTTTGTTTTGTCGGTGTATACATCATTTTCATATATTTAAAAATATTATAAATTTGAACAATAATTTTGCTTCTATAAGCTCAAGACTGACGTAATAAAGTTATTGACAAATTTCTTTATTTCAATTAATTAGTTTCTTTTGTTACATCTGTGAGAATATATCAAGCCGTAAAAAATATTAGAACTATTAATATGAATTTAGAAGTATTTAACGTCTTATTCGAAACGAAGGGCTTCCTAGTTGACAAGAGACAGGAAGAAGAAGTCAGAAAGCAAAGTGACTTTTTGAACAAAGACAAAAAAAAACCCAGTCCGTGACAAGCTCATGGATGCAGAAGAGCTACTTCGTGGATACAGTCACTTACCAAGGAATAATATGAAAAGGAACACAAGCACGCAGTGACTACACTCACGATTAGAAGAGGAAAAAGAAGAGGAGATAGTAAATATAACTTTTTACCCTACCTAGCTAAAACGAAAATCTAAGACTTCGTAGTTGAATAATCTTTATTTGCACTAACCTACTAGTTTTAAACTAAAGTAATTTTTATAAGTCATTAAACGTATTAAGAAGACATCGTAACTTGTTTTCTTTTCATTAGAAAACTGTTTTTATTAAAATACTTTCAAATAGAATGATGAAAATTTTATTGTTAATTTACAAAACACACTATGATTATATAATATTTAAAAAAAATTATATTTAACTTTTGAAATGAAAAAGAAAACATTTTCAAATACTGCTAAGAAAATTTGATATTTAATTTACAACACGCACCTTATATTTAAAATATTTTTTTATAAATAAATGGTGTATACGACGGTAAATTATAAAGCACACGGCGAGTTGTTTTGGCGGCGAATTGTCCTCATGGCGAATTGTCCGCGGCGAATTGTCCGGCGGCGAGTTGTTCGGTCACCAGAGATAACATATGCATTGCATATACACAGGAGAAATAAAACTAATTAACTATTGAACTAAACACTTCAGGTAAATGATTAAAAACTAGCGATGTATAAATATCAATAGACAAATAAGGCACAGAATGTTCAGACGATGACATTATTACCTCTTAAATAAACGATGCAGCAATAAACTGATTCTAACAAAATAAGTATTGAGTATAAACAGATGCAGGAAAAGAGAAAGAAAAACAAATAGGGATATATATAGCTATCAAAGGAAAATTTGGGAACAACGATGTTTCCTGGGGGGATTTTTACCGGGGGAATTTATCTGGGGGATATTTTCAGTAGGGGATTATTTCCACCGGGGGATTTTTTCCGGATACCCTGGTATAAAATTAAATAGCATCGTTCACACTTTATTAGTTGATTATATAATTAGAATACGGATCGTTCCTATTTGACGACCCCCACCAAATTTAATATAAATTATTTCTTTTATAAGTATTTTTGTCCATAGAATCCAAATATCAAAACCGTTTTTTTTTTTTGTAGAAACTAATACTTTTTGAGAGATGAGGGTTTCAACTTATTTATTTCCTCTGTATTAGTGAAAGATTGAGAACATTGATAAATACTCGTGTTTTAATTGAAATAACTCAAACATTACAGATTTTTTACATGAAACTGTAATGTAGTTTGTTGTATCCGCTAGTTTGTTGCACTGCACACTTCATGGTTGTTTAATTAATGACCTGGCAGGGAGGCTCGGGAGGCGGCACGCCCCCTAAATACATATATCGAATATTTGCAGTTTCCATGATATGTTAAATTTATCATTTTGATACTGATATATGTATTGAATATATACATATATAAACCCCATACCCCCCTGCCATGTCATTAAACAATCATAGAGTGTGAAGTACAACAAACTAGCGGATACAACAAACTACATAACGGCTATCTTTGACTAAAGAGTGTGAAAACACGAGTTTTTCAAAGTTCTCAATCCTTCAGTAATATATAAGGAATAAATAACTTTGAACCCTCATATCTCAAAAAGTTTTAGTTTCTACAAAAAACGATTATGATTTTCGAATTTTATGGACAAAAAGTACATAAGATAAAAATAATTTAAAATAAATATGGTGAGGGTCGTCAAATGGGAAAGATCCTAGAATACTAGTGTTTTTGCTAGATTATTTTTTTTTATTAATATTATAACATTCCCCTGTCACAGGTAGTTACCTAGTTCCACTAGGCATCATTCTACTCGTGATCTCAGGTGATTATATTCCTTGAACGAATAATACACTACTAAGTAAATATGGGGGGATATTCTAGGGTCCAAGATTGTTATCTGATGATGGTATGATTGTACAAGGTACAAATACTCAAGAAAATGGTAAATTAGAGATTTATGAACTGTTTTCCGATATTCAAACCGAATTACTTGAGTTTGACACTGTCCCAGGAACGCAGCCTATTCTTGCATCAACTAATCCTAGGGTGCTTAGAGGTAGGGACTGTAGGGAAGATGCAAATGGTACTATATCTAGGATTCCATAAACTACAATTGTTAATGATGACTTATTCTATTCTCCAAATATAAATGCATATGGTACTCAGAGTCAGGGACAGGATATATTCAATATTGGAGAGCAGAGATCTGTCTCTGAAAATATTGTAATTCACATCAAGAACTGTTCAGTCACAATTTCTAAGTTTCTGGGGGTTCTCTATAAGGTGAGTGGTGACCTGCCAGTGGGTCTGCTGAAAATGTTGTAGGACTCTTTTATTCATTCGCGTCTCTCATTTGGTATTCAGATCTGATACAATTCTCCCAGTTATCTCAGAAATAAATTACATATTCTGCAAAAAATGCTGTTCGTACTGTCAAGCACGCTCATTACCTGTCCCAGTTGTCCCAATTTTTGATTAACTTGGTATTTAGAAGTTAAATAGTCTGTATTAGTTTAAAACTGCTTGCTACTTCCATAAAATAATCAGGAGCCCCAATTCTGATCCTAGGTTAAATCTTAACATAGAGAGTAACATACAGTCGATAATACTCTGCCACTTTTCAATAGACACAAATCGCAATCATGTATCCTGTTCTCTGGTTGCAAAAAATTTTGAACCAAGTGGACAGAGAATTTAAATCCTTAAATTTTGAATCCTCTAAAAAGCACTATTAGAGTTACCTCCTGCGACATCAGTAATTTTTTTATTTTTATTTTGTATTTTCGTAATAGAGTGAGGTTTTTGATTTGCTTGCCGGATATTTTGATAATCTTAGTTCTTTTCCGATTCTTTTTTTATATTGATGTGACTCCCTTTTTTTCTGTAAAATTTCAGTGAATGTTAATTAGTTATGTATGAATTTTTTTTATAGGTTGCCCTAAAAGCTAGTCTTAAGAGGACCGCCACTATGTTTATTTCTTATGGAAAATTTATAATAAAACTGAGGAGAGTCCCGGCTCCTTAGTTCCATTGTAAGGGAAATACTGTTTTAAATAAATAAAAAATAGGTCTGCATAATCCTCCAATAAATCATGCCTAGTTACTTAAATTGATTTAGCAAGGGCGTTTGATACTGTGTGGAGGGAATGTTTGATTGCAAAGTTGATTGGAATTGGATTTCAGGGAAATTTTGTAAGGTTGCTAGATAATTATTTCAAGGACAAGCTAATCAAGGTTTACCAGGAAAGAATCCATTCTAATTCCTTTTCTTCGGAAGCAAGAACTCCTCAAGGAGCTGTCCATTCTCACAAATTTTTCAATCTGATGCTTAGTGACATTCCAAAAGACCCAAATATATCCTTATACATATATGCAGATCACATTACTATATCTTGTTTTGATGCCAATATTGATGTAGCCAAAAGTAATATGCAACAATACCTGAATAAGTTCGCAGAATGGTGTAAGTTATGGGGACTCGCTGCTAACCCACTCAAGACAACAACGCAGTATTTTACCAAGAAAAAAGTAAACTGTCCCATTATTAGATTGGAAAACCAAGTAAACACTTACAAGAAAGACCAAATGATATTAGGTCTCATATTTGATTCTCCTAACCTCACATGGAAGTGTCACGTTGATTACCTCAGAAGAGACTGCATGAAGAGAGTTGACTTGTCAAAGGTATTTGCCTCCCCATCTTGGGGTGCATCAACTTATAGTTTAAGTGCAAATCATGACATATTGTGCCAACATGGGTACTAGATGGGCAAGATATGGCAGACTGAAAAGTAGCATAGAAATTACATGGGGTAGTTGTGGTTTTCTATTCTCATGGAATGTTACTTTGGGAGAGAGTTGGTTCAATGTGGCGAAATTTGGATCCTTTAAGCCCAGGATCCGACAGGCTTAAATTAATGAATTCTGCTTATAATAAACATTTGATTGGCCATATGATCGATAACTGTGTTATGTTCGGTAATTGGGTGTTTACCCTTGTAAGATACATGGAAATCTTCACTAAATCAAAATGGAATTAGGTATATAGTGGAAACGTTTTGTAGGTATGATTTTCTATCATAATACGTATGTAAAGTTATATTTTAGTATTTATTTTAAACATTATGCAAATAGTATGTTGAATATTGTTATATTATTTACGTATAACCTTATTATAATACTAACTTATAATCTTATTATAACATTAAAATATAAGTATTATTTTAATGTTATCGAGTAACCTTATTATAATATATATGCATAATCTTAATATAATAAAGCTTTCGAATATTTAGTACTAATGTTATATTTATATTTTTATAAGGTTAGATTATAACATGAACTTCTAATATTATAAGCTAATGTTAAAATAATATTAATATAATAATACAAAAATAACATTCAACATAAATATAACATTCAAACATTATAATAACATTAATATAATGTTCGATTGCTAGCTGGGGTAGGTCATGAGCCCCTCTGATATTTAATCCTTATTTAACTATATTATTTAATCCTTATTAACACTTTTGTAGTTCATTAATGATTTAACATAAAATATTTGTATATCCCCCCGAACCCCCCTGCCAGGTCATTAATCAATCATGAGGTGTGCAGTACAACAAACTAGCGGATACAACAAACTACATTAGCAACTCTTAGTTATCTCTATCTAAGTACTTCTTCATTTATTTAACTAGGTAAATAAGGATTTAAAAAAGGGAGGGGGGGGGGGGCTCATGACCGGGGGTTCGTGACCAGGGAGGCTCATGACCGGGGGTTCGTGACCAGGGAGGCTCATGACCGGTGTGGCTCTTGACCTACCCCGACTTTATTACGCTCCCTTCGGTACTGGTACCGTATAGTTAGAATTTTATTTTTTACTTCTTCTCCATCTCTTCCTAATATTAATAACTAGTGTACTATCTCGATAAAAATAACGGGGTTTTAATGGAGATTGAATTAATTCAATGAATTTTCGGAAAGTTTTACGAATTTCAGAAAAAAATGAGTTTTCGGATAAATAATGAGTTTTCGGATAAATAATGAGTTTTCGGTTAAATATTGAGTTTTCGGTTAAATATGAGTTTTCGGAAAATATTGAGTTTTCGGAAATAAAATTCTTGGGCGTGATGGATTTATACATTTATAAAAACACAATGCTCTTTATTATAGGGAGGGATAATATTAAATGTTGTTTAATGTCATTATTGCTCTTTCTCTTAAATTTCTACTTTTATATGCTTTACTTGAGGATTTCCAAAGGCATTCGTGAGTCTTATACAATTCAATTAGCTGTCCAACAGCAGCTCTACTCGTTGTCAGCCATTTTTCAGGAGCTTCGATGTTTATTACGCCCCCTGGTGCATCAATGGACTGACTGAGCCACAGTGAGTGTCACTCAGAGTGTCAAAAAGAATGGCCAAGTTGAATGTTGAAGTGAGCCTCAAGTTGCCCGCTGGTTTGCCCCTTGTTTCAACACTCAGAGTGTGCAAAAGAGCCTCAATGTAAACGGGGCTTATGTTGTTGAGAAGTCACTACTCACCTTCCTCCCACTAGAACTTCCTTGTCTCTAAATCTCTAAACTGTGGTTGTATACCTAGGCTAGCTTCCTAGAGATTAAAAAAAAATAGATTTTTTCTGATTTGAGCAGCTTGATCATTTGAAAATATATTTTGTTATTTTACGCATTTACCTTCCTCCCACTAGAACGGGGTACGGTCAAGAGCCCCCCCGGTCATGAGCCCCTCCGGTCACGAGCCCTCCCGGTCATAAGCCCCCCCTCCATGTTTTTTTAATCCTTATTTACCTAGTTAAACAAATGAAGAACTACTTAGATAGAAATAACTGAGAGTTGCTAATGTAGTTTGTTGTATCTGCTAGATTGTTGTACTGCACACTTCATGATTGTTTAATGACCTGGCAGGGGGGTTCGGGGGGCGGCACGCCCCCCGATATACATATATTTTATGTCTAATCAGTAATGAACTACAAAAGTGTCAATAAGGATTAAATAATATAGGTAAATAAGGATTTAAAAGCAGGGGGCTCGTGACCGGGGGGGCTTATGACCTAGGGAAGCTCATAAACGGGGGGCTCTTGACCGGGGGGGCTTATGACCTACACCCCACTAGAACTTCCTTGTCTCTAAATCTCTAAACTGTGGTTGTATACCTAGGCTAGCTTCCTGGAGATTAAAAAATAGATTTTTTCTGAATTGAACAGCTTGATCATTTGAAAATATATTTTGTTATTTTACGCATTTTCATAATAAAGGTAATTTATTCATGAATTATTTATAAAAAATCTTTGAAAAAGCTCTCAATGTGTCTTAATTAAATACCAAGTCAATAGTATTATTAAACACTAACTGTAATTATTTTTTTTTTTTTCTAGGGTAATCATGGACCATTCTTGGGTAAAATACATGTCGATCTACGGTAAAAAGATTTTCGATCGTAGAAAGCCTGTCGGTCCCACCCATGACATAATAACTTAACAGGTATGCTCGCAAGCAGGTTCCTCAACACACATCAAAACACCCTGCAATGAGTGTAGCGTCACGTCGATCCAGAAATGTTTTTAATGTGTTATTAAAATAGAACAAACGGTGAATTATTTGAATATTATACGTATATATGGTTAATAATATTGTTAATTTCTTCAATAATAGAAAGGAAAACACTTTTTATTTAATAACATAAGCATCATCTGTAAATATATGTGTGATATCAGAATAGTGTGAAAAATCACTGAGTATATATAGGTATGGAGGTAGCATGCCTTGCAAGGAAAAGTGGTGACAAAAAGTGGCACCAAAAACGTGTCTTTCCCCAATGCACCCCTGCCACTCGGTGCAATGGGGTTGTGTGCCCTTCGGGGTACGGTCAAGAGCCCCTTCCGGTCATGAGCCCCCCTAGGTCTTAAGCCCCCCCCGGTCACGAGCCCCCCCTCTCCCTGTTTTTTAAATCCTTATTTACCTAGTTAAATGAAAAAACTACTTAGATAGAAATAACTGAGAGTTGCTAATGTAGTTTGTTGTATCCGCTAGTTTGTTGTAATGCACACTTTATGACTGTTTAATGACCTGGCAGGGGGGTTATACATATATTTTATGTCTAATCAGTAATGAACTACAAAAGTGACAATGAGGATTAAATAATATAGGTAAATAAGGATTTAAAAACAGGGGGGCTCGTGACAGGAGGGGCTCATGACCTAGGGGGGCTCTTGACCGGGGGGGCTTATGACCTACACCCGTGCCCCTCCTCCAATGCTCCAAAGGCGACTTCACACGATCAATATAAGTTAAGTATTTCCTGAGAGTCACGGTCGAGGAATTTTGCATCTATGTTGTAATTTAATTTTAGAGATTCGGAAAGTGTATCTCCGAATGTCTTCTTGCCTATCATTGTTGCAATATGGGCTTCAAGAATTAGTGCTATTATTTTTATTTCCATATTTGATGATAAATTGATTTGTTTTGGTGCGGTTTTTTCGACTGTTGTCATTACTGTTTTGGCGTAGGTTGCATGTTCTGTAATATTTTGTTGTTGTTGTGTTTCTGTTTCTATTTGTTTAATGGTTGATTTTCTATAGGGGCATCCAGATGAGAGAGTTTTTGGGGGTTGATGGCAATTGAGAAAGGATTTTTGTGGTGAAGTGCATTCTCTTTGGGAGTGTCCTTGTGCGGCACACTCCGAGCAAACTATTGTGGTGGAAGTGCAGTCTTTGGTGGGATGGGAGTTGAATTTATAGCGTTTGTAGCATATAAGAATATGAGTGAATTTTTCTAATTGACATTGGTAGGGGGAAATTCTAGTGTTAAAAAGTAATAGTCCTTCGTCTAGTATTCTATTTGCCATTGCTGTATCGTTAAGTTCTAATTTTAAAACATGAGTATATTGCTTGATTTTGATGACCTCCCTGACCTGAAGCCAAGGGTGATTTATCTCTATTTCCACTTTTAGTTGGTCAGCAGGACAACTGCCTACAGAGTGGTCTAACTGCCTGAGAAACACAGACCTCTTGGCTCGCAGTTCAGGGGGAATGGAGGGTTAGAGGTTAATTTTTTGGAGGGATTTGATGGATTTGGGGGTGAGAAGTTTATCTATGTGTTCCTGTTTGTCTGTGATGGCATAAAATCCGTTGTGGGTGTCATTGATTCTATAGTAAGGGGGGTATCTATTTCTTTGCAGGTGACGCGGAAAATTTGTTCATGGGTTGTCCTGCTGGGTTGTCCTGTTGAGGTTGATTTTTCGAAGAAGTATTTTGAAGTTTTTCCTATTGGGGTGTGTGAAGGGGGAGGGACCATAAGGGCCTCTGTTATGTGATCCTAACATACGTAACCTAAATTTAAACAACTGTGTAATACTTAAATAAAGCACAACATCTAAGTGCTGGTGCTGCCGCAATTGACTTGTTTATTCATATAGAAAATAGTAGGAGAAGAAATATATTTACAAAATTATGAAAGAAGGACAGAAAATAGTCTAATAGCAAGAGACGAAACCCTAATTAATTTTTTTTGGGTTTTAAAATTTTTTCTCCTACCTAATAAGTGGCAAATCTAATTAATGCCATCATGTGACACCGAGGTTGGGACATCCAGAGGTCCCAACCTATATTGAATATTTGAATATTTACATTGTGGTAACCACAATAAAAATGTAGTACGTTTAAAAGCGCAAAAAACTTGGTGGTTCTCTTCCGCCGAATGTGGGTACTGAGTTCCCGTCCTCTTCGCCACATTCGGGTATTGGGAGCTGCGTAGTTTTTAAAATTTAGTATTTGTTGCTTTTAAATTAGGAGTAAATTGGCGGGGGTTCATGTGACATGGCTATTATTTGGCTGCTTGGAAAATATGCTTTTCTATTGTGTAAGTGAATAGTTTGACTTGGTATAGTATTGTAAAGTGTTGGATTTTCAATTTTCATCTTGTTCCAGATGTTGTTTGCTAGTCTATGTAGGTGGACGTTGATGGAGTCTAAGTTTGTTTGTTGATGGAGTGTTTCGGATGAAATTCTGTCTATTAAACTATTGCCTGTTATGAATCGAGTGGCTTTGTTCTGAATTCTTTGTAATTTTAGTAGTTGTGCTTTTGAGACAGTGTGAAGGGGAATGGTAGGGTAGAGGAGGGCAGATCGGACTGTTGCTGTATATAAATATTTCTTGGTCTTTTGGTTGAGGTTTTTGAATCTGTATAGTTTGTTAAGTCTACTGTGTGCTATTGCTTTACGTTGAGATATCTGTGGACTAAAACCTAATCTATTAATTGTGAGACCTAAAACTTTACCTTCCCCTTTGTATGGTATTATTGTGCCCCCTATGTCAACTATTTCTGTATTAATCCTACCTATATTAACTAAGCTAAATTTACATACATGAGTCCTAATTTTCCAGTCTTTTTCGTAGTCATTTAATTGTCGTATGGCCTGTTCTGTAAGTTTTGCTATTTTCTTTGGGTTTCCTTTTGTCGAAATAATTTGTGTCACGTCGTCAGCAAATAAAATGTAGTCAGTCTTAGGTATTGGATCGGGTATGTCATGTGTGTAGAAACTATAGAGTGTTGGAGAAAGACAGGCTCCTTGCGGAACGCCTGTCTTCAGTGGAAATTTGGGTCCTATGTGGTTGTCTATTCTTATTGAGACATGTCTGTCGTCAAGATAATTGCATAGCGTCTTTGTCATACAGTCGTCAAGTCCTAGTAAAGTCAGTTTAAATTTGAGTCCATTGTGCCAGACCTTGTCAAAGGCCTTGGCAATGTCCCTAAAAACTAAGTCTATTTTCTTCCCTAACCTAATGTCCCTAGATATTGTTTCATTTAATGTCGCTAAAGCTGTGTGAGTTCCCCTATTTGCCCTAAGTCCATGCTGTCTATTATTAATTTTCCCTAATGTTTGTAGTTTAATATTTAGTCTTTTGTTTATTATTTTATCTAGAATTTTACCTTGGAATGTCCAATAGGGATATTGGTCTGAAATTTTTTGTACTATTTTGGTTTAAATTGGATTTGGGGATTAGGATAACTCTTGCATATTTGAATGGTTTTGGGAAATAACCCATTGATAGGGATAGGTTAAAAATGTTGATAAGTATGTTGGTCATGTTAGGTGGTAGGTTTTGTAGTTGTTTAATGTTAATGTTGCTCGGTCCAGGTGCTTTGTTTTTAAAAGTTTTGAGTGTGTCGGTATATTCTTTTAGGGTGACTATTGGAAAGGATGGTCGGAGTCTATTGATGTCAGCAGTGTCGAATGGAGTTAATATGTTTTCTATTGTGTTCATGTGATCGTCTATTTCGTCTGTGAAGTCGTTGTCTAGTTCCCCGTCGTCCGTAAATAATTGTGAAAAGTGTCGTCTAAATTGTTGTTCTTTTTCTATTTTTGTGTGGTATTGGTTGCCGTTGTCGTCTGTTAAATATGGTGCTGTTTGCTTGTTGTTACCTTGTAGTCTTTTAATGGTTTTCCAGAATTTATTTGGGTCATTTTCTAAGTCCAAGTCATTAATAATTTGTTCCCATGTCGTTCCCTGTTTGTCCCTATATACTTGTTGTAATGTTTGTTGTAGTCTATGCATATGTCTATATTTGTCTAGTGAAGGTCCATTAGTAGTTATGTCTCCTAATAGTCTATTGTAGTCAGCTTGCAATTGTAGTATTGTATTATCGGCACGTACGCCGGGGATGGCTCTCTGGTATATTGTAGGTGTAGTTAGATTTGTGGCGTCGGTAATTGCGTCTGTCCATTTATTGATGTAGTCGTCTATGTCGTTGGTGTTTGCATTGTCTTTTAAGTTTAAATTGAAATTAGTTAGTATTGATTTGTAAGTGTCCCAGTCTGTTTTATGGAATTGGTGTCTTGGTTTTATAGGGTATTGTATAAGTGGAAGTTGAAATTTTTGCTATGATGGGGATATGATCTGAGGGGGTTAGGGGGCCTGGGGCAAGATGGAGGTTGTAGTGAAATGAACTATTGGTTAAAACAATGTCTGGGGTGCCTTTGCCTGAGGGTCCTATGAATGTGGGAAATTCTGGTCCGTGGTTAGTTAAATTGTATTTGTTAATAATTTTAAGTAATTGTTTGCCTGTGTGGTTAGTATTTCTGTGGTTAAGTCGTGTATGTCGTGCATTTAAGTCTGCTAAAATAATTGTAGGTTTGTTGTCGTGAAGTAGTGTATGAAAGTCTATGTAATTTAAGTAGTCGTCTCTTGGTGGGTTGTTTGTTGTCGCTATTGTAATGTTTCCTTGTATTGTCTCTATTGTAATTGCTAGTAGGTCTGTGTAGAAATTGTCGTGAAGTCTGTAAGTAATGTCTTTTCTGATTGCTATTGCTGCTCCGCTATTGTTTTCGTCCTTTTTGTTACTGAATATTGTATTGTAATTGAAAATTTTAAAACTATTGCCTGATGTGATGGAATGTTCGTTGATGAGGATAATGTCTGGGTTTAAACTATTGTATATGTTCGAAAGTGCGAATTTGTTGCTGGTCCAGTTTCTGACATTGTGCTGTACTATTGTTAAGTTGTAAATGTTAGGTCTATTGTTCATTAAAAGTTGAGGTAGAAAATGCTTGTCCGTGTTTTAAATTCGTTGTGTTCTAGTATTTGTATAGTGTCGTGTCTGTAAAAAGTCGTCCCTTTGTTAATTTTAAGTTCTTTGACCAGTATAGTCGGGTATGCTCTGTCCACTACTCCTATTTTAATTTTGCCTTGTGTTAATAATTTATAAATGTCTTCGTCTGATGTATTTACGTCTATGATTGAATTATTGGCTGTGGCGTCAACGTAGATGTAATAAGTCTCGTCAGGTTTTGCATTGGTTTGATGTATTGCGTTAAGTTTGTGTGACGTGATTGAGGTTGATCTAAGTCTTGGGTTTATGGAGGATGCATTGGATTGTGATCTTTGTCTATTGCGGGATCTGTCTGTCTCTTCAGTGGTAGTCCTTTGTTTTTGTGGTGGTGGTTGTTCAAGGTTTGTGGGAGTTGTTCTTTGTCTCTTTTTTGTTTTCTTAGTTTTTTGTTTTGTTGGAGGTCCGTCGTCTGAGTCTGTTGTGAGTTTATGTTCAGTTTCCATTGGTTTTTCTGATTCTGTCGTGTCGTCTGTTTTGTCAAAATATAAGTTTAGTATTTCCTGAGAGTCGCGGTCGGGGAATTTTGCATCTATATTGTAGTTTAATTTTAGAGATTCGGAAAGTGTATCTCCGAATCTCTTTTTTCCTGTCAGTGTTGCAATATGGGCTTCAAGAATTAGTGCTATTAGTTTAATGTCCATATTAGAAGATAAATTGATTTGTTTTGGTGAGGTTTTTTCGACTGTTGTCTTAACTATTTTGGCGTAGGTTGCATGTTCTGTGACTTTATTTTGTTGTTGAGTTTCTGTTTCTATTTGTTTTATGGTTGATTTTCTGTAGGGACATCCGGATGAGAGAGTTTTATGGGGTTGGTGGCAATTGAGACATGATTTTTGTGGTGAAGTGCATTCTCTGTGGGAGTGTCCTTGTGCGGCACACTCCGAGCAAACTATTGTTGTGGAAGTGCAGTCTTTGGTGGGATGGGAGTTGAATTTATAGCATTTGTAGCATATAAGAATATGGGTGAATTTTTCTAATTGACATTGGTAGGGGGAAATTCTAGTGTTAAAAAGTAGTAGTCCTTCTTCTATTATCCTATTTGCCATTGCTGTATCGTTGAGTTCTAATTTTAAAACGTGTGTGTACTGCTTTATCTTGATGACCTCCCTGACCTGGAGCCAAGGGTGGTTTCTCTCTATTTCCACTTTTAGTTGGTCAGCAGGACGACTGCCTACAGAGTGGTCTAACTGCCTGAGAAACACAGACCTCTTGGCTCGCAGTTCAGGGGGAATGGAGGGTTCGAGGTTAATTTTTTGGAGGGATTTGATGGATTTAGGGGTGAGAAGTTTATCTATATGTTCCTGTTTGTCTGTGATGGCATAAAATCCGTTGTGGGTGTCGTTGATTCTGGTAAGGGGGGTATCTATTTCTTTGCAGGTGACGCGGAAAATTTGTTCATGGGTTGTGGGGGTGTTGGGGTTGATTTTTCTAAGAAGTATTTTAAAGTTTTTCCTATTGGGGGGTGTGAAGGGGGAGGGACCATAAGGGCCTCTGTTATGTGATCCTAACATACCTAACCTAAAACTAAACAACTATATAATACCTAAATAAAGCACAGCAACTAAGTGCTGGTGCTGACGAAATTGACTTGTTTATTCAAGTACGGGACCCTGAGCGGGGGAAAGACAGGGCCTTTATAGAAAATAGTAGGAGAAGAAATATATTTACAAAATTATGAAAGAAGGAGGACAGAAAATAGTCTAATAGCAAGAGATGAAACCCTAATTAATTTTTTTGGGTTTTTTAAATTTTTCTCCTACCTAATAAGTGGCAAATCTAATTAATGCCATCATGTGACACCGAGGTTGGGACATCCAGAGGCCCACAACGCCAAAGGATGACGCTAGGCGCGGGTGGTCCTCCCATCACAAGGATGAGAGTCTTCCCACACCCCCCGGCTGAAGCCACACGACGGAAAGGGATAGAGTCAAGAAGGGAAAAGGCGCCTAATCCCCCCATTAGCTCAGAGCCCCGCAGTGGTGCTTAGCAATGCATCAGAGTGCAATGGCCAGCTAATTAATTGTATAAATTATACAAAAAATTAGGGCTTGGCAGTGAATTTAGCCAATAGCAAGCTAGCAATACAAGGCAATCAGAGACAGTGAAGTAGAAGACCAAGATTGTGCTGTCAACGGTTAATGCGTTCAACAAGCAATTGCAAAGTCTTAGCTACACCATAGGATTTACTCAAGTGATGTCTCTGTCGTCTCAACTTCTCCAGGTTCGGCTGGACACCAACCAAAATAGCCTGAGCGCTCTTAATATATTTGGTTCCGAATTCAGTAATGAGAGTGATGAACGTTTTTTCCCACAAAATTTTGTTATAGAGAGACTCTTTCTGACACATGGCTGATAGAAAAATAATTTATTCATTGGTTTTGCATATGTTTGACATTCAGATTGCACAATGCAATAATTGAGAAATGGGTAACTAAAGTTACACTTATTGTACTATTGTCCTACATGTGTCTTCTGGAATTGTGTTTTTCTTTGTAATGTTTCATTGTACTCTCCTATTTGATTGAAAAAAGAGTACATATGGAACATTGAAAAAGTATAAAATCGAGGGGGAAATATGTCACCTCTCATGCGTCACGTGGCTTATGTATGACGAACTTGCACATCTATCTCACACAAACTGCTGATCATGGAAAATCCATAGGTGGTTACAGAGGTTTCCATTTTTTATAAAGTTTAGAGGGTTTCGAAAACCGCAAAATTTAGTAGTCTTTTGATAGACAAGGTTTTGATACGATACCAATTCACAAAAGGTACGGGAATACTTGTTCAACTTCTCCAGGTTCGGCTGGACACCAACCAAAATAGCCTGAGCGCTCTTAATATATTTGGTTCCGAATTCAGTAATGAGAGTGATGAACGTTTTTTCCCACAAAATTTTGTTATAGAGAGACTCTTTCTGACACATGGCTGATAGAAAAATAATTTATTCATTGGTTTTGCATATGTTTGACATTCAGATTGCACAATGCAATAATTGAGAAATGGGTAACTAAAGTTACACTTATTGTACTATTGTCCTACATGTGTCTTCTGGAATTGTGTTTTTCTTTGTAATGTTTCATTGTACTCTCCTATTTGATTGAAAAAAGAGTACATATGGAACATTGGGTTTTGCATATGTTTGACATTCAGATTGCACAATGCAATAATTGAGAAATGGGTAACTAAAGTTACACTTATTGTACTATTGTCCTACATGTGTCTTCTGGAATTGTGTTTTTCTTTGTAATGTTTCATTGTACTCTCCTATTTGATTGAAAAAAAAGAGTACATATGGAACATTGAAAAAGTATAAAATCGAGGGGGAAATATGTCACCTCTCTTGCGTCACGTGGCTTATGTATGACGAACTTGCACATCTATCTCACACAAACTGCTGATCATGGAAAATCCATAGTTGGTTACAGAGGTTTCCATTTTTTATAAAGTTTAGAGGGTTTCGAAAAACCGCAAAATTTAGTAGTCTTTTGATAGACAAGGTTTTGATACGATACCAATTCACAAAAGGTACGGGAATACTTGATCAACTTCTCCAGGTTCGGCTGGACACCAACCAAAATAGCCTGAGCGCTCTTAATATATTTGGTTCCGAATTCAGTAATGAGAGTGATGAACGTTTTTTCCCACAAAATTTTGTTATAGAGAGACTCTTTCTGACACATGGCTGATAGAAAAATAATTTATTCATTGGTTTTGCATATGTTTGACATTCAGATTGCACAATGCAATAATTGAGAAATGGGTAACTAAAGTTACACTTATTGTACTATTGTCCTACATGTGTCTTCTGGAATTGTGTTTTTCTTTGTAATGTTTCATTGTACTCTCCTATTTGATTGAAAAAAGAGTACATATGGAACATTGAAAAAGTATAAAATCGAGGGGGAAATATGTCACCTCTCTTGCGTCACGTGGCTTATGTATGACGAACTTGCACATCTATCTCACACAAACTGCTGATCATGGAAAATCCATAGGTGGTTACAGAGGTTTCCATTTTTTATAAAGTTTAGAGGGTTTCGAAAAACCGCAAAATTTAGTAGTCTTTTGATAGACAAGGTTTTGATACGATACCAATTCACAAAAGGTACGGGAATACTTGTTCAACTTCTCCAGGTTCGGCTGGACACCAACCAAAATAGCCTGAGCGCTCTTAATATATTTGGTTCCGAATTCAGTAATGAGAGTGATGAACGTTTTTTCCCACAAAATTTTGTTATAGAGAGACTCTTTCTGACACATGGCTGATAGAAAAATAATTTATTCATTGGTTTTGCATATGTTTGACATTCAGATTGCACAATGCAATAATTGAGAAATGGGTAACTAAAGTTACACTTATTGTACTATTGTCCTACATGTGTCTTCTGGAATTGTGTTTTTCTTTGTAATGTTTCATTGTACTCTCCTATTTGATTGAAAAAAGAGTACATATGGAACATTGAAAAAGTATAAAATCGAGGGGGAAATATGTCACCTCTCTTGCGTCACGTGGCTTATGTATGACGAACTTGCACATCTATCTCACACAAACTGCTGATCATGGAAAATCCATAGTTGGTTACAGAGGTTTCCATTTTTTATAAAGTTTAGAGGGTTTCGAAAAACCGCAAAATTTAGTAGTCTTTTGATAGACAAGGTTTTGATACGATACCAATTCACAAAAGGTACGGGAATACTTGATCAACTTCTCCAGGTTCGGCTGGACACCAACCAAAATAGCCTGAGCGCTCTTAATATATTTGGTTCCGAATTCAGTAATGAGAGTGATGAACGTTTTTTCCCACAAAATTTTGTTATAGAGAGACTCTTTCTGACACATGGCTGATAGAAAAATAATTTATTCATTGGTTTTGCATATGTTTGACATTCAGATTGCACAATGCAATAATTGAGAAATGGGTAACTAAAGTTACACTTATTGTACTATTGTCCTACATGTGTCTTCTGGAATTGTGTTTTTCTTTGTAATGTTTCATTGTACTCTCCTATTTGATTGAAAAAAGAGTACATATGGAACATTGAAAAAGTATAAAATCGAGGGGGAAATATGTCACCTCTCTTGCGTCACGTGGCTTATGTATGACGAACTTGCACATCTATCTCACACAAACTGCTGATCATGGAAAATCCATAGGTGGTTACAGAGGTTTCCATTTTTTATAAAGTTTAGAGGGTTTCGAAAAACCGCAAAATTTAGTAGTCTTTTGATAGACAAGGTTTTGAAACGATACCAATTCACAAAAGGTACGGGAATACTTGTTCAACTTCTCCAGGTTCGGCTGGACACCAACCAAAATAGCCTGAGCGCTCTTAATATATTTGGTTCCGAATTCAGTAATGAGAGTGATGAACGTTTTTTCCCACAAAATTTTGTTATAGAGAGACTCTTTCTGACACATGGCTGATAGAAAAATAATTTATTCATTGGTTTTGCATATGTTTGACATTCAGATTGCACAATGCAATAATTGAGAAATGGGTAACTAAAGTTACACTTATTGTACTATTGTCCTACATGTGTCTTCTGGAATTGTGTTTTTCTTTGTAATGTTTCATTGTACTCTCCTATTTGATTGAAAAAAGAGTACATATGGAACATTGAAAAAGTATAAAATCGAGGGGGAAATATGTCACCTCTCTTGCGTCACGTGGCTTATGTATGACGAACTTGCACATCTATCTCACACAAACTGCTGATCGTGGAAAATCCATAGGTGGTTACAGAGGTTTCCATTTTTTATAAAGTTTAGAGGGTTTCGAAAAACCGCAAAATTTAGTAGTCTTTTGATAGACAAGGTTTTGATACGATACCAATTCACAAAAGGTACGGGAATACTTGTTCAACTTCTCCAGGTTCGGCTGGACACCAACCAAAATAGCCTGAGCGCTCTTAATATATTTGGTTCCGAATTCAGTAATGAGAGTGATGAACGTTTTTTCCACAAAATTTTGTTATAGAGAGACTCTTTCTGACACATGGCTGATAAAAAAATAATTTATTCATTGGTTTTGCATATGTTTGACATTCAGATTGCACAATGCAATAATTGAGAAATGGGTAACTAAAGTTACACTTATTGTACTATTGTCCTACATGTGTCTTCTGGAATTGTGTTTTTCTTTGTAATGTTTCATTGTACTCTCCTATTTGATTGAAAAAAGAGTACATATGGAACATTGGGTTTTGCATATGTTTGACATTCAGATTGCACAATGCAATAATTGAGAAATGGGTAACTAAAGTTACACTTATTGTACTATTGTCCTACATGTGTCTTCTGGAATTGTGTTTTTCTTTGTAATGTTTCATTGTACTCTCCTATTTGATTGAAAAAAGAGTACATATGGAACATTGAAAAAGTATAAAATCGAGGGGGAAATATGTCACCTCTCTTGCGTCACGTGGCTTATGTATGACGAACTTGCACATCTATCTCACACAAACTGCTGATCGTGGAAAATCCATAGGTGGTTACAGAGGTTTCCATTTTTTATAAAGTTTAGAGGGTTTCGAAAAACCGCAAAATTTAGTAGTCTTTTGATAGACAAGGTTTTGATACGATACCAATTCACAAAAGGTACGGGAATACTTGTTCAACTTCTCCAGGTTCGGCTGGACACCAACCAAAATAGCCTGAGCGCTCTTAATATATTTGGTTCCGAATTCAGTAATGAGAGTGATGAACGTTTTTTCCCACAAAATTTTGTTATAGAGAGACTCTTTCTGACACATGGCTGATAGAAAAATAGTTTATTCATTGGTTTTGCATATGTTTGACATTCAGATTGCACAATGCAATAATTGAGAAATGGGTAACTAAAGTTACACTTATTGTACTATTGTCCTACATGTGTCTTCTGGAATTGTGTTTTTCTTTGTAATGTTTCATTGTACTCTCCTATTTGATTGAAAAAAGAGTACATATGGAACATTGAAAAAGTATAAAATCGAGGGGGAAATATGTCACCTCTCTTGCGTCACGTGGCTTATGTATGACGAACTTGCACATCTATCTCACACAAACTGCTGATCGTGGAAAATCCATAGGTGGTTACAGAGGTTTCCATTTTTTATAAAGTTTAGAGGGTTTCGAAAAACCGCAAAATTTAGTAGTCTTTTGATAGACAAGGTTTTGATACGATACCAATTCACAAAAGGTACGGGAATACTTGTTCAACTTCTCCAGGTTCGGCTGGACACCAACCAAAATAGCCTGAGCGCTCTTAATATATTTGGTTCCGAATTCAGTAATGAGAGTGATGAACGTTTTTTCCCACAAAATTTTGTTATAGAGAGACTCTTTCTGACACATGGCTGATAGAAAAATAGTTTATTCATTGGTTTTGCATATGTTTGACATTCAGATTGCACAATGCAATAATTGAGAAATGGGTAACTAAAGTTACACTTATTGTACTATTGTCCTACATGTGTCTTCTGGAATTGTGTTTTTCTTTGTAATGTTTCATTGTACTCTCCTATTTGATTGAAAAAAAGAGTACATATGGAACATTGAAAAAGTATAAAATCGAGGGGGAAATATGTCACCTCTCTTGCGTCACGTGGCTTATGTATGACGAACTTGCACATCTATCTCACACAAACTGCTGATCATGGAAAATCCATAGGTGGTTACAGAGGTTTCCATTTTTTATAAAGTTTAGAGGGTTTCGAAAACCGCAAAATTTAGTAGTCTTTTGATAGACAAGGTTTTGATACGATACCAATTCACAAAAGGTACGGGAATACTTGTTCAACTTCTCCAGGTTCGGCTGGACACCAACCAAAATAGCCTGAGCGCTCTTAATATATTTGGTTCCGAATTCAGTAATGAGAGTGATGAACGTTTTTTCCCACAAAATTTTGTTATAGAGAGACTCTTTCTGACACATGGCTGATAGAAAAATAATTTATTCATTGGTTTTGCATATGTTTGACATTCAGATTGCACAATGCAATAATTGAGAAATGGGTAACTAAAGTTACACTTATTGTACTATTGTCCTACATGTGTCTTCTGGAATTGTGTTTTTCTTTGTAATGTTTCATTGTACTCTCCTATTTGATTGAAAAAAGAGTACATATGGAACATTGAAAAAGTATAAAATCGAGGGGGAAATATGTCACCTCTCTTGCGTCACGTGGCTTATGTATGACGAACTTGCACATCTATCTCACACAAACTGCTGATCATGGAAAATCCATAGGTGGTTACAGATGTTTCCATTTTTTATAAAGTTTAGAGGGTTTCGAAAAACCGCAAAATTTAGTAGTCTTTTGATAGACTAAGGTTTTGATACGATACCAATTCACAAAAGGTACGGGAATACTTGTTCAACTTCTCCAGGTTCGGCTGGACACCAACCAAAATAGCCTGAGCGCTCTTAATATATTTGGTTCCGAATTCAGTAATGAGAGTGATGAACGTTTTTTCCCACAAAATTTTGTTATAGAGAGACTCTTTCTGACACATGGCTGATAGAAAAATAATTTATTCATTGGTTTTGCATATGTTTGACATTCAGATTGCACAATGCAATAATTGAGAAATGGGTAACTAAAGTTACACTTATTGTACTATTGTCCTACATGTGTCTTCTGGAATTGTGTTTTTCTTTGTAATGTTTCATTGTACTCTCCTATTTGATTGAAAGAAGAGTACATATGGAACATTGAAAAAGTATAAAATCGAGGGGGAAATATGTCACCTCTCTTGCGTCACGTGGCTTATGTATGACGAACTTGCACATCTATCTCACACAAACTGCTGATCATGGAAAATCCATAGGTGGTTACAGAGGTTTCCATTTTTTATAAAGTTTAGAGGGTTTCGAAAAACCGCAAAATTTAGCTTCTGGAATTGTGTTTTTCTTTGTAATGTTTCATTGTACTCTCCTATTTGATTGAAAAAAGAGTACATATGGAACATTGAAAAAGTATAAAATCGAGGGGGAAATATGTCACCTCTCTTGCGTCACGTGGCTTATGTATGACGAACTTGCACATCTATCTCACACAAACTGCTGATCGTGGAAAATCCATAGGTGGTTACAGAGGTTTCCATTTTTTATAAAGTTTAGAGGGTTTCGAAAAACCGCAAAATTTAGTAGTCTTTTGATAGACAAGGTTTTGATACGATACCAATTCACAAAAGGTACGGGAATACTTGTTCAACTTCTCCAGGTTCGGCTGGACACCAACCAAAATAGCCTGAGCGCTCTTAATATATTTGGTTCCGAATTCAGTAATGAGAGTGATGAACGTTTTTTCCCACAAAATTTTGTTATAGAGAGACTCTTTCTGACACATGGCTGATAGAAAAATAATTTATTCATTGGTTTTGCATATGTTTGACATTCAGATTGCACAATGCAATAATTGAGAAATGGGTAACTAAAGTTACACTTATTGTACTATTGTCCTACATGTGTCTTCTGGAATTGTGTTTTTCTTTGTAATGTTTCATTGTACTCTCCTATTTGATTGAAAAAAGAGTACATATGGAACATTGAAAAAGTATAAAATCGAGGGGGAAATATGTCACCTCTCTTGCGTCACGTGGCTTATGTATGACGAACTTGCACATCTATCTCACACAAACTGCTGATCATGGAAAATCCATAGGTGGTTACAGAGGTTTCCATTTTTTATAAAGTTTAGAGGGTTTCGAAAACCGCAAAATTTAGTAGTCTTTTGATAGACAAGGTTTTGATACGATACCAATTCACAAAAGGTACGGGAATACTTGTTCAACTTCTCCAGGTTCGGCTGGACACCAACCAAAATAGCCTGAGCGCTCTTAATATATTTGGTTCCGAATTCAGTAATGAGAGTGATGAACGTTTTTTCCCACAAAATTTTGTTATAGAGAGACTCTTTCTGACACATGGCTGATAGAAAAATAATTTATTCATTGGTTTTGCATATGTTTGACATTCAGATTGCACAATGCAATAATTGAGAAATGGGTAACTAAAGTTACACTTATTGTACTATTGTCCTACATGTGTCTTCTGGAATTGTGTTTTTCTTTGTAATGTTTCATTGTACTCTCCTATTTGATTGAAAAAAGAGTACATATGGAACATTGAAAAAGTATAAAATCGAGGGGGAAATATGTCACCTCTCTTGCGTCACGTGGCTTATGTATGACGAACTTGCACATCTATCTCACACAAACTGCTGATCGTGGAAAATCCATAGGTGGTTACAGAGGTTTCCATTTTTTATAAAGTTTAGAGGGTTTCGAAAAACCGCAAAATTTAGTAGTCTTTTGATAGACAAGGTTTTGATACGATACCAATTCACAAAAGGTACGGGAGTACTTGTTCAACTTCTCCAGGTTCGGCTGGACACCAACCAAAATAGCCTGAGCGCTCTTGATATATTTGGTTCCGAATTCAGTAATGAGAGTGATGAACGTTTTTTCCCACAAAATTTTGTTATAGAGAGACTCTTTCTGACACATGGCTGATAGAAAAATAATTCATTTTGGTTTTGCATATGTTTGACATTCAGATTGCACAATGCAATAATTGAGAAATGGGTAACTAAAGTTACACTTATTGTACTATTGTCCTACATGTGTCTTCTGGAATTGTGTTTTTCTTTGTAATGTTTCATTGTACTCTCCTATTTGATTGAAAAAAGAGTACATATGGAACATTGAAAAAGTATAAAATCGAGGGGGAAATATGTCACCTCTCTTGCGTCACGTGGCTTATGTATGACGAACTTGCACATCTATCTCACACAAACTGCTGATCATGGAAAATCCATAGGTGGTTACAGAGGTTTCCATTTTTTATAAAGTTTAGAGGGTTTCGAAAAACCGCAAAATTTAGTAGTCTTTTGATAGACAAGGTTTTGATACGATACCAATTCACAAAAGGTACGGGAATACTTGTTCAACTTCTCCAGGTTCGGCTGGACACCAACCAAAATAGCCTGAGCGCTCTTAATATATTTGGTTCCGAATTCAGTAATGAGAGTGATGAACGTTTTTTCCCACAAAATTTTGTTATAGAGAGACTCTTTCTGACACATGGCTGATAGAAAAATAATTTATTCATTGGTTTTGCATATGTTTGACATTCAGATTGCACAATGCAATAATTGAGAAATGGGTAACTAAAGTTACACTTATTGTACTATTGTCCTACATGTGTCTTCTGGAATTGTGTTTTTCTTTGTAATGTTTCATTGTACTCTCCTATTTGATTGAAAAAAGAGTACATATGGAACATTGAAAAAGTATAAAATCGAGGGGGAAATATGTCACCTCTCTTGCGTCACGTGGCTTATGTATGACGAACTTGCACATCTATCTCACACAAACTGCTGATCGTGGAAAATCCATAGGTGGTTACAGAGGTTTCCATTTTTTATAAAGTTTAGAGGGTTTCGAAAAACCGCAAAATTTAGTAGTCTTTTGATAGACAAGGTTTTGATACGATACCAATTCACAAAGGTACGGGAATACTTGTTCAACTTCTCCAGGTTCGGCTGGACACCAACCAAAATAGCCTGAGCGCTCTTAATATATTTGGTTCCGAATTCAGTACTGAGAGTGATGAACGTTTTTTCCCACAAAATTTTGTTATAGAGAGACTCTTTCTGACACATGGCTGATAGAAAAATAATTTATTCATTGGTTTTGCATATGTTTGACATTCAGATTGCACAATGCAATAATTGAGAAATGGGTAACTAAAGTTACACTTATTGTACTATTGTCCTACATGTGTCTTCTGGAATTGTGTTTTTCTTTGTAATGTTTCATTGTACTCTCCTATTTGATTGAAAAAAGAGTACATATGGAACATTGGGTTTTGCATATGTTTGACATTCAGATTGCACAATGCAATAATTGAGAAATGGGTAACTAAAGTTACACTTATTGTACTATTGTCCTACATGTGTCTTCTGGAATTGTGTTTTTCTTTGTAATGTTTCATTGTACTCTCCTATTTGATTGAAAAAAGAGTACATATGGAACATTGAAAAAGTATAAAATCGAGGGGGAAATATGTCACCTCTCTTGCGTCACGTGGCTTATGTATGACGAACTTGCACATCTATCTCACACAAACTGCTGATCGTGGAAAATCCATAGGTGGTTACAGAGGTTTCCATTTTTTATAAAGTTTAGAGGGTTTCGAAAAACCGCAAAATTTAGTAGTCTTTTGATAGACAAGGTTTTGATACGATACCAATTCACAAAGGTACGGGAATACTTGTTCAACTTCTCCAGGTTCGGCTGGACACCAACCAAAATAGCCTGAGCGCTCTTAATATATTTGGTTCCGAATTCAGTACTGAGAGTGATGAACGTTTTTTCCCACAAAATTTTGTTATAGAGAGACTCTTTCTGACACATGGCTGATAGAAAAATAATTTATTCATTGGTTTTGCATATGTTTGACATTCAGATTGCACAATGCAATAATTGAGAAATGGGTAACTAAAGTTACACTTATTGTACTATTGTCCTACATGTGTCTTCTGGAATTGTGTTTTTCTTTGTAATGTTTCATTGTACTCTCCTATTTGATTGAAAAAAGAGTACATATGGAACATTGGGTTTTGCATATGTTTGACATTCAGATTGCACAATGCAATAATTGAGAAATGGGTAACTAAAGTTACACTTATTGTACTATTGTCCTACATGTGTCTTCTGGAATTGTGTTTTTCTTTGTAATGTTTCATTGTACTCTCCTATTTGATTGAAAAAAGAGTACATATGGAACATTGAAAAAGTATAAAATCGAGGGGGAAATATGTCACCTCTCTTGCGTCACGTGGCTTATGTATGACGAACTTGCACATCTATCTCACACAAACTGCTGATCGTGGAAAATCCATAGGTGGTTACAGAGGTTTCCATTTTTTATAAAGTTTAGAGGGTTTCGAAAAACCGCAAAATTTAGTAGTCTTTTGATAGACAAGGTTTTGATACGATACCAATTCACAAAAGGTACGGGAATACTTGTTCAACTTCTCCAGGTTCGGCTGGACACCAACCAAAATAGCCTGAGCGCTCTTAATATATTTTGTTCCGAATTCAGTAATGAGAGTGATGAACGTTTTTTCCCACAAAATTTTGTTATAGAGAGACTCTTTCTGACACATGGCTGATAGAAAAATAATTTATTCATTGGTTTTGCATATGTTTGACATTCAGATTGCACAATGCAATAATTGAGAAATGGGTAACTAAAGTTACACTTATTGTACTATTGTCCTACATGTGTCTTCTGGAATTGTGTTTTTCTTTGTAATGTTTCATTGTACTCTCCTATTTGATTGAAAAAAGAGTACATATGGAACATTGAAAAAGTATAAAATCGAGGGGGAAATATGTCACCTCTCTTACGTCACGTGGCTTATGTATGACGAACTTGCACATCTATCTCACACAAACTGCTGATCGTGGAAAATCCATAGGTGGTTACAGAGGTTTCCATTTTTTATAAAGTTTAGAGGGTTTCGAAAAACCGCAAAATTTAGTAGTCTTTTGATAGACAAGGTTTTGATACGATACCAATTCACAAAAGGTACGGGAATACTTGTTCAACTTCTCCAGGTTCGGCTGGACACCAACCAAAATAGCCTGAGCGCTCTTAATATATTTGGTTCCGAATTCAGTAATGAGAGTGATGAACGTTTTTTCCCACAAAATTTTGTTATAGAGAGACTCTTTCTGACACATGGCTGATAGAAAAATAATTTATTCATTGGTTTTGCATATGTTTGACATTCAGATTGCACAATGCAATAATTGAGAAATGGGTAACTAAAGTTACACTTATTGTACTATTGTCCTACATGTGTCTTCTGGAATTGTGTTTTTCTTTGTAATGTTTCATTGTACTCTCCTATTTGATTGAAAAAAGAGTACATATGGAACATTGAAAAAGTATAAAATCGAGGGGGAAATATGTCACCTCTCTTGCGTCACGTGGCTTATGTATGACGAACTTGCACATCTATCTCACACAAACTGCTGATCGTGGAAAATCCATAGGTGATTACAGAGGTTTCCATTTTTTATAAAGTTTAGAGGGTTTCGAAAAACCGCAAAATTAAGTAGTCTTTTGATAGACAAGGTTTTGATACGATACCAATTCACAAAAGGTACGGGAATACTTGTTCAACTTCTCCAGGTTCGGCTGGACACCAACCAAAATAGCCTGAGCGCTCTTAATATATTTGTTTCCGAATTCAGTACTGAGAGTGATGAACGTTTTTTCCCACAAAATTTTGTTATAGAGAGACTCTTTCTGACACATGGCTGATAGAAAAATAATTTTTTCATTGGTTTTGCATATGTTTGACATTCAGATTGCACAATGCAATAATTGAGAAATGGGTAACTAAAGTTACACTTATTGTACTATTGTCCTACATGTGTCTTCTGGAATTGTGTTTTTCTTTGTAATGTTTCATTGTACTCTCCTATTTGATTGAAAAAAGAGTACATATGGAACAATGGGTTTTGCATATGTTTGACATTCAGATTGCACAATGCAATAATTGAGAAATGGGTAACTAAAGTTACACTTATTGTACTATTGTCCTACATGTGTCTTCTGGAATTGTGTTTTTCTTTGTAATGTTTCATTGTACTCTCCTATTTGATTGAAAAAAGAGTACATATGGAACATTGAAAAAGTATAAAATCGAGGGGGAAATATGTCACCTCTCTTGCGTCACGTGGCTTATGTATGACGAACTTGCACATCTATCTCACACAAACTGCTGATCGTGGAAAATCCATAGGTGATTACAGAGGTTTCCATTTTTTATAAAGTTTAGAGGGTTTCGAAAAACCGCAAAATTAAGTAGTCTTTTGATAGACAAGGTTTTGATACGATACCAATTCACAAAAGGTACGGGAATACTTGTTCAACTTCTCCAGGTTCGGCTGGACACCAACCAAAATAGCCTGAGCGCTCTTAATATATTTGGTTCCGAATTCAGTACTGAGAGTGATGAACGTTTTTTCCCACAAAATTTTGTTATAGAGAGACTCTTTCTGACACATGGCTGATAGAAAAATAATTTATTCATTGGTTTTGCATATGTTTGACATTCAGATTGCACAATGCAATAATTGAGAAATGGGTAACTAAAGTTACACTTATTGTACTATTGTCCTACATGTGTCTTCTGGAATTGTGTTTTTCTTTGTAATGTTTCATTGTACTCTCCTATTTGATTGAAAAAAGAGTACATATGGAACAATGGGTTTTGCATATGTTTGACATTCAGATTGCACAATGCAATAATTGAGAAATGGGTAACTAAAGTTACACTTATTGTACTATTGTCCTACATGTGTCTTCTGGAATTGTGTTTTTCTTTGTAATGTTTCATTGTACTCTCCTATTTGATTGAAAAAAGAGTACATATGGAACATTGAAAAAGTATAAAATCGAGGGGGAAATATGTCACCTCTCTTGCGTCACGTGGCTTATGTATGACGAACTTGCACATCTATCTCACACAAACTGCTGATCGTGGAAAATCCATAGGTGGTTACAGAGGTTTCCATTTTTTATAAAGTTTAGAGGGTTTCGAAAAACCGCAAAATTTAGTAGTCTTTTGATAGACAAGGTTTTGATACGATACCAATTCACAAAAGGTACGGGAATACTTGTTCAACTTCTCCAGGTTCGGCTGGACCCCAACCAAAATAGCCTGAGCGCTCTTAATATATTTGGTTCCGAATTCAGTAATGAGAGTGATGAACGTTTTTTCCCACAAAATTTTGTTATAGAGAGACTCTTTCTGACACATGGCTGATAGAAAAATAATTTATTCATTGGTTTTGCATATGTTTGACATTCAGATTGCACAATGCAATAATTGAGAAATGGGTAACTAAAGTTACACTTATTGTACTATTGTCCTACATGTGTCTTCTGGAATTGTGTTTTTCTTTGTAATGTTTCATTGTACTCTCCTATTTGATTGAAAAAAGAGTACATATGGAACATTGAAAAAGTATAAAATCGAGGGGGAAATATGTCACCTCTCATGCGTCACGTGGCTTATGTATGACGAACTTGCACATCTATCTCACACAAACTGCTGATCGTGGAAAATCCATAGGTGGTTACAGAGGTTTCCATTTTTTATAAAGTTTAGAGGGTTTCGAAAAACCGCAAAATTTAGTAGTCTTTTGATAGACAAGGTTTTGATACGATACCAATTCACAAAAGGTACGGGAATACTTGTTCAACTTCTCCAGGTTCGGCTGGACCCCAACCAAAATAGCCTGAGCGCTCTTAATATATTTGGTTCCGAATTTAGTAATGAGAGTGATGAACGTTTTTTCCCACAAAATTTTGTTATAGAGAGACTCTTTCTGACACATGGCTGATAGAAAAATAATTTATTCATTGGTTTTGCATATGTTTGACATTCAGATTGCACAATGCAATAATTGAGAAATGGGTAACTAAAGTTACACTTATTGTACTATTGTCCTACATGTGTCTTCTGGAATTGTGTTTTTCTTTGTAATGTTTCATTGTACTCTCCTATTTGATTGAAAAAAGAGTACATATGGAACATTGAAAAAGTATAAAATCGAGGGGGAAATATGTCACCTCTCTTGCGTCACGTGGCTTATGTATGACGAACTTGCACATCTATCTCACACAAACTGCTGATCATGGAAAATCCATAGGTGGTTACAGAGGTTTCCATTTTTTATAAAGTTTAGAGGGTTTCGAAAAACCGCAAAATTTAGCTTCTGGAATTGTGTTTTTCTTTGTAATGTTTCATTGTACTCTCCTATTTGATTGAAAAAAGAGTACATATGGAACATTGAAAAAGTATAAAATCGAGGGGGAAATATGTCACCTCTCTTGCGTCACGTGGCTTATGTATGACGAACTTGCACATCTATCTCACACAAACTGCTGATCGTGGAAAATCCATAGGTGGTTACAGAGGTTTCCATTTTTTATAAAGTTTAGAGGGTTTCGAAAAACCGCAAAATTTAGTAGTCTTTTGATAGACAAGGTTTTGATACGATACCAATTCACAAAAGGTACGGGAATACTTGTTCAACTTCTCCAGGTTCGGCTGGACACCAACCAAAATAGCCTGAGCGCTCTTAATATATTTGGTTCCGAATTCAGTAATGAGAGTGATGAACGTTTTTTCCCACAAAATTTTGTTATAGAGAGACTCTTTCTGACACATGGCTGATAGAAAAATAATTTATTCATTGGTTTTGCATATGTTTGACATTCAGATTGCACAATGCAATAATTGAGAAATGGGTAACTAAAGTTACACTTATTGTACTATTGTCCTACATGTGTCTTCTGGAATTGTGTTTTTCTTTGTAATGTTTCATTGTACTCTCCTATTTGATTGAAAAAAGAGTACATATGGAACATTGAAAAAGTATAAAATCGAGGGGGAAATATGTCACCTCTCTTGCGTCACGTGGCTTATGTATGACGAACTTGCACATCTATCTCACACAAACTGCTGATCATGGAAAATCCATAGGTGGTTACAGAGGTTTCCATTTTTTATAAAGTTTAGAGGGTTTCGAAAACCGCAAAATTTAGTAGTCTTTTGATAGACAAGGTTTTGATACGATACCAATTCACAAAAGGTACGGGAATACTTGTTCAACTTCTCCAGGTTCGGCTGGACACCAACCAAAATAGCCTGAGCGCTCTTAATATATTTGGTTCCGAATTCAGTAATGAGAGTGATGAACGTTTTTTCCCACAAAATTTTGTTATAGAGAGACTCTTTCTGACACATGGCTGATAGAAAAATAATTTATTCATTGGTTTTGCATATGTTTGACATTCAGATTGCACAATGCAATAATTGAGAAATGGGTAACTAAAGTTACACTTATTGTACTATTGTCCTACATGTGTCTTCTGGAATTGTGTTTTTCTTTGTAATGTTTCATTGTACTCTCCTATTTGATTGAAAAAAGAGTACATATGGAACATTGAAAAAGTATAAAATCGAGGGGGAAATATGTCACCTCTCTTGCGTCACGTGGCTTATGTATGACGAACTTGCACATCTATCTCACACAAACTGCTGATCGTGGAAAATCCATAGGTGGTTACAGAGGTTTCCATTTTTTATAAAGTTTAGAGGGTTTCGAAAAACCGCAAAATTTAGTAGTCTTTTGATAGACAAGGTTTTGATACGATACCAATTCACAAAAGGTACGGGAATACTTGTTCAACTTCTCCAGGTTCGGCTGGACCCCAACCAAAATAGCCTGAGCGCTCTTAATATATTTGGTTCCGAATTTAGTAATGAGAGTGATGAACGTTTTTTCCCACAAAATTTTGTTATAGAGAGACTCTTTCTGACACATGGCTGATAGAAAAATAATTTATTCATTGGTTTTGCATATGTTTGACATTCAGATTGCACAATGCAATAATTGAGAAATGGGTAACTAAAGTTACACTTATTGTACTATTGTCCTACATGTGTCTTCTGGAATTGTGTTTTTCTTTGTAATGTTTCATTGTACTCTCCTATTTGATTGAAAAAAGAGTACATATGGAACATTGAAAAAGTATAAAATCGAGGGGGAAATATGTCACCTCTCTTGCGTCACGTGGCTTATGTATGACGAACTTGCACATCTATCTCACACAAACTGCTGATCATGGAAAATCCATAGGTGGTTACAGAGGTTTCCATTTTTTATAAAGTTTAGAGGGTTTCGAAAAACCGCAAAATTTAGCTTCTGGAATTGTGTTTTTCTTTGTAATGTTTCATTGTACTCTCCTATTTGATTGAAAAAAGAGTACATATGGAACATTGAAAAAGTATAAAATCGAGGGGGAAATATGTCACCTCTCTTGCGTCACGTGGCTTATGTATGACGAACTTGCACATCTATCTCACACAAACTGCTGATCGTGGAAAATCCATAGGTGGTTACAGAGGTTTCCATTTTTTATAAAGTTTAGAGGGTTTCGAAAAACCGCAAAATTTAGTAGTCTTTTGATAGACAAGGTTTTGATACGATACCAATTCACAAAAGGTACGGGAATACTTGTTCAACTTCTCCAGGTTCGGCTGGACACCAACCAAAATAGCCTGAGCGCTCTTAATATATTTGGTTCCGAATTCAGTAATGAGAGTGATGAACGTTTTTTCCCACAAAATTTTGTTATAGAGAGACTCTTTCTGACACATGGCTGATAGAAAAATAATTTATTCATTGGTTTTGCATATGTTTGACATTCAGATTGCACAATGCAATAATTGAGAAATGGGTAACTAAAGTTACACTTATTGTACTATTGTCCTACATGTGTCTTCTGGAATTGTGTTTTTCTTTGTAATGTTTCATTGTACTCTCCTATTTGATTGAAAAAAGAGTACATATGGAACATTGAAAAAGTATAAAATCGAGGGGGAAATATGTCACCTCTCTTGCGTCACGTGGCTTATGTATGACGAACTTGCACATCTATCTCACACAAACTGCTGATCATGGAAAATCCATAGGTGGTTACAGAGGTTTCCATTTTTTATAAAGTTTAGAGGGTTTCGAAAACCGCAAAATTTAGTAGTCTTTTGATAGACAAGGTTTTGATACGATACCAATTCACAAAAGGTACGGGAATACTTGTTCAACTTCTCCAGGTTCGGCTGGACACCAACCAAAATAGCCTGAGCGCTCTTAATATATTTGGTTCCGAATTCAGTAATGAGAGTGATGAACGTTTTTTCCCACAAAATTTTGTTATAGAGAGACTCTTTCTGACACATGGCTGATAGAAAAATAATTTATTCATTGGTTTTGCATATGTTTGACATTCAGATTGCACAATGCAATAATTGAGAAATGGGTAACTAAAGTTACACTTATTGTACTATTGTCCTACATGTGTCTTCTGGAATTGTGTTTTTCTTTGTAATGTTTCATTGTACTCTCCTATTTGATTGAAAAAAGAGTACATATGGAACATTGAAAAAGTATAAAATCGAGGGGGAAATATGTCACCTCTCTTGCGTCACGTGGCTTATGTATGACGAACTTGCACATCTATCTCACACAAACTGCTGATCGTGGAAAATCCATAGGTGGTTACAGAGGTTTCCATTTTTTATAAAGTTTAGAGGGTTTCGAAAAACCGCAAAATTTAGTAGTCTTTTGATAGACAAGGTTTTGATACGAT